>JAPDSC010040336.1:12684-23119 GCA_026290005.1 Latrodectus geometricus
ATATTCAGATTGTGTAATAACCATGATTAGAATTCTATTTTAACTATAATTCATGACCTATTTTTCAATATAATTCATGAAATGCAATAAATAATAGAGAATAGTTTTTTTCAATGCATTCATTAAATAAATGATTTCACGTAAAGCCAATGTCTATTAAACATCTACAAAAAGAAGGACTAAAACAATATTTTTATAAATGAAATATTTTATACTGTTGATCATAAAAAAATGAAAATAGTTCCATCATGACTTGTCTTTGTAGGCTTAAAATAAAAAGAACAAAATAAAAATGTACATAAATTATAGTAAAAAAATAAGAGGTAAATTCTTGACTGATAAAAAAAGGATACTATCCTTAATATGCAGTATTATTACTCCTTTAACTATAGTTTCGTAGCAAAGTTATTTGAAAAAATATCTAGAGTATAAGAAACTCGAAAAAAAGAAAAATATTTTAAAAAATAAAGGCAACTATAAAAAACTTCCTAATTATAAAAATACCGATACTCTTGTTTTATTGCACAACGAACATTCTTTTTAAGAAAGTAAACTTTATATACAGAAAAAAAACTATTGTGAAATTTGAGTATTACGCTTTTTTATTATTTTTTTTTTATTTTATTTTTCATTTTCTTCAACGTGAGAACAAAATGTGAAGAAAAGTCAACTATAAAAAGACAAGAAAGCAAAGAGTTGTAGGGGGGGGGGCAGAAACGTGGATTGTTATTGGCGAAACGCTTCCACCAAGATAGAGATATAAAAGGGTGAGGAAAAAGCAAGCATAAGAAAGTGAACTGTTTTCGAGACCAGCAGAACTACCTTTTGAAAAATATATGGAAAGAACTAACTTCGACAAAAACTTTCTTCGCTAAAAAGTAAATAAGAAAAAAAAAAAGGGGTTCTCAAACTTCAAGAAAGATTTGTTATTCGTCGTTTTAAAAGAACTATAAGAAAACTAGTTCGGATTTCAAGCGACGGAGGAATTTCGGAAATGCGTGAACATAAAATGTTGCTATTGCTGGCTTATGGTCAAGTAAATGTATGTAGTATTTTGTAAATTTCAAACTACATAAATGAAAAATCAAATTTTTCTTCAGCTCGCATTTGCATTTTTTCTTTTTGTCAAATTTTATGACAGATATATATCTGGTGAATCCTTACTCAACAATACTTAAAACCATGTTGTCTGATATTTTATAATTTGAAATAAAATTTATAAAAACTTAAAAAAGAATGTGAATTAAAGAAATCTTATTTCAGAGGCTTGATTGGTTAGATCGTTATCGGAAGGTTGAGAGTTCGAATAGTGGCACAATCGAATATTCGTTGCGTAAGAGAACATTAAATGTATTGTGGTCGCAATGTCTTCCAAGTGAAATGATATCCCTTGGATAGCAGGCTAAGTGTGGAGTTCTTCTGCTTGGTTCCTGCTTCTAAATTACGAAAATTCAATTTTGAGGTCACGATTGCACGCCTATTGATTGCCTGATTATATAAGGTGCCCTCACTTCCACTGTTTATAATACTGAAAGTTCGAACTTTAGTATCTAAGCATTACCACTACAAAGCAATCATATATATTCTTATTTTTATATAGTTATTTTATACCATATTAAGCCGCCCAACCTGTCTAGTGATTAGCGTACCTGACTACAGATGGGTGGGACCTGGATTCGAATCCTGGCTCGGGCATGGATGTACTTTCTCTCTTTCTTGTCTTTGTCCTTTCTTTGTGTGTGAATGGTTGCCTACCCTATAAACGGGTTCCTATGGCATGTGTGTATTGAGGAAGTCGAACACCACACCAAATATGGTTCAGTTGGAAAAGTGGAGCAGCGCACCCCATATAGCCAGCCTGGCTGGCAAACAACAACATAGTATATTAAAGAAAAGAAAAAGAATTTACATTCAAAATAATGTCAAACTAAGTTTTTTTCAATTTTTATTTCCAATTTTATAATTTCACGTATCAAAGAATGCGTGTGAATATTTGCACTACTAATTTATATTCCAATATGCTATTAATAACCTTTTGAGATGGAAAATTTTTCAAAGCATGGTTAATTAGTTTCTAACATTCTTAAAAGTAATTAACAATGCTTTCAATAAAAAAGAAAAAAAAAACAGGCATATTGTAATCGTCATGAAATAAACTAAGGCACCATACTAAAATTTAAAAATTAGCGGCAAAGTTTATTTTTAAATCTGATAATGAAGTTAAAACAAATAAAGCCTATTAAGCTTTTAAAAGAGCTTCTCACATTTGTGTGTGTGGCTATAAATTAGCTCTAAAAACGACACAATATAAGCACAAAAAACTCCGATAAAATCATGCTATAAATACAATTAAACTCGGATTCTATGTAATTTGCTGGTTTTTGTAGCAATATATACAGGTAACCTACTTTCGATAAGTATTGAGAAAACGCTACATTGATAGTTTTAATTAATTTAGAAGTCACACACACACACTAACAATTCTGTAATTCTAATAAATCCATGTTTAATAGGCTAAATTAAAACCAGAGAATTAAAATGTACCTCGTAAAGAAACTTCTCTTTACAACAATTTACGTTATAATTTTAAGATTAAACGTAATACAATTAAAAGAGCGACAATTTCAGCCGAAATTCTTAACAGTATTATTCCTTTATGTTCAAACAAAATGCCATCGTGACGTTAGTAATTCCATTTACTTTGGTAGACTTTGAACTTAATGAAATATTCATAAAAAATTTCATGTTCTTAATAAAAATAAAGCGAAGAGAACAATCAAAATTATTTGAAGAGAGTTCCATTTTCAAGACAGCACATGAACACAATTAAAGTCCTCTCGACACAATTTAATTTCACTTCAGCGACTTTTTTTTACGATATACGAATAGAAAATGTCATTTTTAAACATTAGAACAAAAGAACGCGAGATGTCGTTTCATTTTCTTTCTTTTTGATTCTAGAGTCAACACTCTAACAATTCAAAAATTATTTATTCTATAAATTCCAGGAAAGCTGAAATAGATATTGTAAATGCATTTTTCTTTCAGCTTTTCAAATTCGAATTTCGATCATTATTTATAATTTAAACCGAGTCTTTTCTTCTTTTCATGTTAAAAAAAATAATGAAAAAATATAGTTTTTTAAGCTGTTTAAGTGACAACATAACAAGTAAAAATAATAAAGAAATAGGATTTCTTTCAAAGATATAGAAGAAAGATAAAATAAAGTTTCTGCTGATTTCAAAAGATTTCACTTAAAATAACGACAGAATATAGCTTATTAACAATCGTCAGTTGAAATAGTCTCTTTTTGAAACAATATTAACCAACAAAACAAGTACTTTTTCTATCGGGTGGATTTAAAGTGCTAGGAATTTTCTCTTGGAATCGTTCGAAATTTTTTAATAAATACTGAAAGTAAAAACTTCTTACAGCAATTATAAATAATTTTTAAATAAACGCCAAAATTACTTTACATTTAACAATATTGTTTGAAACAATATTAATAGGCATTCAATAATTAATAAAAACATTAGATAATTTTGGGAATAAAAGTTAGAAGTAGCCGATTTGAATATTAGATTATTCAGCTTTTTCACATTAAAGCAATTAAAATTTATTTTTTAGTCAAAGCAAATAAATTGTGATTATTCTATGGCCATTTAGTTTCAAGGAAATAATGGTAAATTCTATCACTGATTTAAAATATAAAGTTTAAAATTGTGAAAATTTTGCGTTTACAAAGAAAGGAATTGCGCTACTGATATTTTTAAGTTAAGGAATAGACAAAAGTAGCAATGCCTCAACAAGTCCTTTTCTTAAGATTTCCTTATAACTTTTTAAGTGCAACAAATCTTGATAAAATCCAAGAGAAAAATGTAGATATACAAACAAATAATTAAATTTGTAAGTTACAAAACTCTTTTCAAAAGCAATATGACCTATGAACTTATAAATGCAAGATGAATATGAATATGTTAGAAATTGTTGGGTATAAATCAAATTTGAAGAACGCATTTATTAAATTTATACATTTATAAAACTATTGACTTAAAAAAATTGAATCAAATAGTTAGAGATTAGATTATGAATTTTAAACTATTCTTTTATTCTTTTACATGGGAAAGAAAACAGATTTATTTGATATAAGGTAAATTTTTTTACTCAATATAACCTTATTCATATTAGTTACTTTCTGTGCAATTTTTATATTTGCATAGTTCTGAATCAAAAAGAAAAATAAATTAAAATAAAGTCTAATCATAATGGTTTATATAAGAAGCTTTAGAAACACAGAGAAAATAAATCATTGCTACAAAACCTTATATAGTATTTTGGTATAATGGTGAGATGAGAAAAATGGTGAGGTAGTATAATGGTGAGGTAGTATAATGGTGAGATGAGAAAAATCTAAAAAACATTGCCAGCAAAGATTCTATAATTTTCGAGGATGATGGAAATTCAACCAAAAGCAGTATACCACTTTCACGTCATCATCATTAACTCTCATGAGAATCAAAAGATGATTACAGGAACTGGCTATCAATGATGATGAAACTATACAGTACATTTTCTCCAACAGTAGAAACTGTTGAACTATAGGTCGCATAATTCCATCTTATTTATATACTGAATTCGGCTGTTCAAAAATAAAAATACGAATCGTTGCTAAACAGACGCAAAATCTGTAATGGAAGTTTTAACATAACTGCATGTCGAGCGACATATATTGTAGTATCAGAAGTTTAACACTAAATGACACAATTCGCAAAATGTCTCGCTATTATATATATATAAGGTTGGGGGAAAGAAATCCATTATTTTTACGTGAACTTTATGTAACTTCTTTTGGATTCGCTTTGTAAAAAGGTTTAAAACAGCTTTCATGTAGATTTTTAGGTCTTGCGCGTTACGACTGCTGACATGCGGTTAACTTCGACCATTTTTGATATTTTACAGACATTTTCGACGATGTTGTATCCACATGCGAGGTGCATCTCTAACATCAAAAATACCCGAATGGAATCGACGAAACAAAAATTGTATGTAACTTGTTGTTACAGTCATATATAGGACGATAAACACCTTTCACAGTTTTAGCCACCCGGCTATCTTTTTCACCGTTACAAGAGAAAAACGAAAATGTATCGAATTTTCTGTTTGTTGTCTTCAATTTTTAAAACATTGTACTCATAACTGAATGAATCAAACAAAAAACCGCAAGAGAAGGCATTAATTTGAAAAGAGAAATCATCTCAAATTTATATTTACATAATTTTATGAAAATTTAAATTAAATCTAATTGTATGGTTTGTGGTTTTGTGTGGTTTACTGGTGCAAGGTCCAATACTGGACATTTCTGCACCGAACAATGTTTAAAACAAGAGACTCAATAAGAGACTAGTCAAATATATAAGATGAAGGATATTAAAAATTTAATAAAAGTTTATGTAAAAGATTAAGGTATCTAATTGTATAAAAATTCTCTAAAATTTCGTGATTAAAAAGTTTAACCATATATTAATTGTTTAGTCACTAAATATTTATTTATGTAAATGAATATTAATTCGACCGAGACATATTTTAAAATGAATTACGAACCACTATAGGCGGCCTAATTGAAGTAAGAATTGAATTTATGAGAACTGTACTAAGACCATTATAATTTATTATTTAGTCATATTAACCTCAACACTCTCAGAACAGAGTCAAACTGATTTTAAGAAGGGGCAAAATAATTTATTATATATTTGTCAAACAAATTTCATGCTCACAATTTACAAATTTTAACATAAGTATCCTATTCCTATAATTAACAAATAACCAGCAATATTTCTTAAATATTATATATTTAAATACCATTTATTCATACATTGCTTTTACATTCATAAGGTTTCGCTGCCGATTTATTTCAAGATATATTGTAAGTAAGAGAGCAAAATCATTTAAACTTGCACTACCGAGAACAAATGAAAGTTAAGACAGCGGAATAAGTTTACATTACGATAGAAGCACTTAAAACTAAAACATTTTGACAGGCACAATCCATCACCATGCAACGCCCCTCTGAAACCAAATATCTCGGCAACAAGCCCTGGCAGATTTGACAGGTGTTTCATCTCTATTACACTGACATCTAGTTTGTATTGGCTCGCGATATTGATAAGATTTGCTTGGGATACCCGAAAGTAATAGATAAAGCCGAATCTGTCACAAACCCGTCAGAAGAAACGGGATTTTTGAAGCAAGAAATTTTTTTTATGGAAGAGAAAGGATATCCTTTCAGAAACTGGAAAATATCGGAAACAATTACAAAGAAATTAAATGTAAATAGAATTTATATATCGAGATAGAGCTTTATTTTGTGATACGTAAAGATAAACCGATAAATTACTTAGTGACATATAAGATTTTTGAATACATTATTTTTCTTTAGCTCCGCTGAATATATAATTTCAATATTTGTTCTATTGCTGCCCACCCTGCCTAGTGGTCAGCGTGCCTGAATGCGGATAGGAAGGTCCTGGGTTCGAATCCCGGTTTGGGCATGGGTGTATTTTCTCTCTATTGTCATTGTCTTTTCCTTGTATGAACAGTTGCCTACCCTATAAACAGGTATCTATGGCATGTGTGTACGGAGGAAGATGGACTTCATACGAAATTATGATTCAGTTGGAAAACTGGAGCAGCGTACCCCATATTACCAACCTGGATGGTACTCGCTTTAAAAAAAAACTTGTTCTATTACATACAAATTTTCACCTTCAAATATGATCGACACCAGGTGGCCTAAGGGAATACATGCAATACAATTTGTCGAAATTTCAGTCTGAAATTAAATAAATTATACAATATACTAATTAGAATTTTTTTCCAACGGTTGGGTGATCAACCCTTCACCATAACAAGGCCAGAAACTGTTATTCATTTATCGTTACTCGATGGGTACCCGTGAACCAAATCAATTTAGACTTGGCAAGTAGCATTACCCACGTCACACCCCCACAAACTCGTTTAAAGGCCGGGCCACATTCATCCATCATCTCAGGAAAGGACAAGAAAAACAGAGAAAGAGAAAGTACATCCATGCCCGAGCCGGTATTCGAACCCAGGTCCTCCCCATCCGTAGTCAAGTACGCTAACCAGTAGACAGGGCAGGAGGTCTAATAAGAAATCTAATTTTAATTAGAATGCAAAATACTTATGAACATAAAGTTTACAAAAAAAAAAAGAAGCGTTTATGACCAAGCGCTAAAACACAAACAAAAAACTAGAAGATTCGGTGCGCTGGTAAGTGGGGACACAACTCTTCAATTAAAGATTTGATAATTATTTATTTAAAAAAAAAAGGAAGAACTTCATCAAAAACTCAACTCTAATGTAAAATTGAGTTAAGATTTCAATTCTCTCAAATTATCAAAGAAATCGCAAACCCTAAAGACTTAAGATAAGAGCAATCAATGTAACAGAACACAGTTAAGTTTTTTACATGGTTTCTGACGAATAAGTCCTAATTATGGTCAGATGAATGGATTCCAGATGGACATCTTCCGTAAAAAAAGTGAGTTTTCTTCCAATATTTCAATCAAACATTAGATGCATATGTCTTCCGTAAGAAATACAATTTACGTGGATAAATATTGCGCTTCATCTTTCTGAATGCACATCCACCATTGTGAGTGCTAATGGAATTTCTGAGTTTACGTCAACGTCACGGTGTTAAAAAGAGATTGGGGTGTAATCAAAGGAAGGAAGACAGAATATCTTTACATTTAGCATTTCTTCAATTTTGTATCTTTAGCTCGTGAATATATAATTATTGCTAGAAAATCCTTTTGGGAGGTGTAACAAGTCATTATTATAATGGGGGCCAACTAAATATTTTATAACTGAAAGGTCAAAAAATTTATATACGGAGAATGGGATATTAGCTGCTGAAATCCATGAAGTCTTGGTCCTCAGTGAAGAGTTCCTTTGCAGAAAAGTAGAGGTCACTCACTGTATGTTAAAAGAGAGGCGCTACAATATTATATATGGAACGAAGTGGCCGGACTAGTTAGGGCATTATTCTTGTTCCCAGAAGGTAGTGAGTTTGAATCCCATCTTAACCGAAAATCCATCGTGTTCACTAAAAATGGCTGGGGCACGTTAAAAATGGTCGTGGTCGCAATGTCCTCCAAGTGAAATGATACCTCTGCGGTTGGTAGGTCAAGTATTCGGGAGTCATCTGCTTGGTCCTTGCTTCTAAATTACGAAGACTCCCATCCGGCTGCTTTCATCTAACTTATAGAGCCCAACTCAGCGTTAGGTAATGAAGCATGCTGGTGCAACAACAACAATATTACATAATCAACTTGTGTCCACTAAATGATATCACAACATATGTAAATTACATTGCTCGGAGGAAATATCTCATTAATATATTTGATTAAATAATATTTTACATTTATAAGTTTTCAAGTCGTCGTAATTATTTTAAGCGCTTCACATTAATGAACTTATTATCGCTTATGAATTTGTTTCTCAAAATATCAGCCGAAGGGACAGTTAAATAGTAAGCGCTTTAGTTTGTTTGTAGAACAACAGTCATTTTTTTGCACATGAAGGCGCATTAGATTGGGATCTTCGGTTTAAAGTCGATTGCAAACCACTAGAAACCTCCTTGTTCAAGGTGGGATTCAAACCCAAGATCTGTTGCAACAATGGCAAGAGCGCTAATGATTCTGTAACTAGCTCGGCACGTTTTAAACTTCAAATCTGCATATAAAGTTCTAGGCTTCGATTCTTACTTCAAGTATGGATCCTGATAGACTTTGTGCACTAAAAGTGTCTCCAAAGTGACAAACTAAAATCAAAATATTACCATTTAGTTGACATAGTTTAACATTTTCATACTTAGTCTTTGATTTTGACCAAAAACTGTCATTTATCAATATTAAATTTTAGCATTTTTTATCATCCAGTTATAAATAAATAATTAAATAAAATGTTTAATGATGTTAAATCTAGCTTTTTTTAACTATGTGATTGTCGAAATTCTAATCCTCCCACGCCTCCCACGCAATTTCCCTCACACTTTTACTAGTTACACGGATGGGTAATGTACATTCCCTCTAAATCAATAACCATTCTTTATTTTAACCTGATTTAGGTTATTTAATGACAATTACGAATCTGGCAAGGAAAAGAGTATTGGACATATCGATTCCTGAAAGCTTAATTTGATAATCGATTCTTTTATTCCTCTTATCCGAGGACCGGTAAAAATAGTTCGTAGGAATTCGCAAATGGTTTGCTAATGGACGTGGCAACTTTCCAATATCCAGGTGCTAAAAGATCTTCACTAACCAACTTCGCCATTTGATTTCAGCCAGGTTGCTCCACTATTTTTCCGATGAACAGTTAATGTCTTTTTTAAACTGATTGCGTCAGTATAATGACATGCGGTACGAAAGCTGTTTTTATACAAATGAACGACAAAATTAAATGTTGACAGCTGTATGAATTGCCACGTCAATAGCAAATATTCTATCATTGATTTTTTGAAGGTAGCACATTCTGCAAATCCTATTCCGAAATAAATCACAATTAAGGAAATTAATCGATATTTAATATTAGAGAACTTCAGTCTCCTCAACTGCATAGTACTAAGAATATTTTAACTAATAAAATGGATAACTGCTTATCTTATAATAAATATAAATTGATAACCTATATTGTGTTTATGTTACAAGCAATACAAGAAACGCTGTAATGCATAGAAATTTTACAATATCTGGTACATATATTTAAGCAAAGTATGAAATATGATAGCTAATTCTAAGACTTGACAGGTGTAATTTTCAAAGTGAATTGTCAAATATTCCATATTTTGCTAGTTATCACTTGGTATTCTACATAAAGTTTAAGAAATGTGTAGAATATTTAACATTTTTAACATTATATAGGCCAGCCTTTTATTAAATGGTTAAACTTTAAACAGTTCTGTTAAATGCTGGGTTCAAATCCTGCCTGTAATACCTACATAGCTTAAAATATATTCTAAAATAAATTTAAAAAAATCCTAGAATTAATGAAATAAATATTCAAGAGGATATAAAGGATGGGGTTGTATTATAACAAAAATGTACAGGTCACGATGAATTTGAAGAAAGCTACTACTATTGCTTTTATTTTATATATAAACAAGTTCTAGATAAATTCTTGTGAATTCCAATAACCCTTCAAAAACATTTTGTATATATAAAAGATTAATAATCTGATTAATCTTTCAGAGCAGGCGCAAAAGAATATTTTTCCTAACTTTCAAAGTATCGATTAAACGGTTTAATGTGAAAACGTATATATTTATGTTAAGTGTTTAGAATAAAGTACTTGACAAGAAAAACGAATTAAACTTTCTTGTTTAAAAGTACTTCAAATATTTCATTCAGAC
>JAPDSC010040337.1:0-15307 GCA_026290005.1 Latrodectus geometricus
CTTGCTTTGAAGTATTTTTAAAAGCAATTATACAAAAAGGAAGAGTCCTTTAAATAACCAAAGGAAAATCTTTAAAAAATTGAAAAAAGTTAATCTGGTATGTAAATTCAAATTCAAAATTACAGACAAATTTTTAAACCAACAATTATTTGAGTTTGAAACAAAACCAAATTATTTGAATATGAAAATCATTTTTGAAACCTATTCAAAACTGTATTATTTTACATTTTTTTATTGACATTATATATAAATTTCTTAAACATAAAAAAAGTTATGAATTATCAAATCAAGTTTTTAGCCTCAAAGTATATGGACAATCATTACACACATTTTTCTCCTAATTATCAAATATATCGTTTATTCTTCACAGCAATTTTTTAAAAAGAAACTTTTAATATTTTTAGTTAGTTCTTGGACTTAAAATTACTTTCTAATAAGTTTAGTTTTGATTTAGCATCTACATTTCGATGGAGGTGAAGACAATGCATGTTTCAATCTTATTTTTGGACTCAACCTTTAGAAAAGTCATAAATTAAACAATAATAGAAGATTTACAAATTTCAACGGATGATCAAATAAGTAGAATATTGCTGTAAAGCAAGTGCTTAAATTGGATTTCATTTTTACATTATAACTAGTTACAAAATTATCGATGTCCAGAATTTTGTTGAAAAAGAACATTATGAAAATATAAGAATTCAACATTGTTTTAACCTATTCAGAGCAAGCAGAGAGATTTAATAAAAGTGGCAATATTTTCGTTGAAATGGGTTTAAATTATATTGATATAGGTTTTCTGTATAAAAAATAATATATTTAAGAAATAAAATAGTGTGTATATGCACTATTGGCAAAATCAATAAACAACCACATAATAATCGAACTCTTATATTTTTTATGGAAATGTTCAAAACATTTTGAATGCAAAAGTACTTGGCATTTGAAGCACAAATGCATTGTGTGATTTTTGCATGCTTTACACCGTCTTCAGATTTTAATTTCGTCATGTTTACTTTTGAAATGAACAATTCAATCATTTTTTTCCGGCAGAATTGTGAATGATGCATGTGCTTTATTAAAATGTCATTTCAATATATTTCAACTAGATTGACTGTTTTTGTATTCTTCATTCCTTAGAAGAGCAATCGCTATATAAGATCTGAATCTATAAGTGCCATTTTGTGTTAGAAGAAATTCTATGCAACTAATATGAATTATAATGCTGTCAATAATAACTGTAAATAATAGATTTGTAAATTTAAAAGTAATCGCAATTTGAAATAAAATATGAAACTTTACATAAAAAGTAGGTTTCAGGTTGTCAATTAACATTATATAGTTTTTATAATTATATGAATCACATAGATATTTAAGAGGGAAAGTTACTTACAAATTTTAAACCACAAGATCATCTTCATTCAAAGCAGGAACAGGCTCCCTCCAATATGTAAAGTAACTATATGTTTCAGGTGAGGAGAAAATGGGGCTAGGATGGCCATTTACTTTGGTGCTTCGCTTCAAAGGTGGGAAAACATGGTCTACATCATCACTTAATCGAGAGTATCTGAAAATGAAGAAGTAGCATATCCATAAGAATTTAAAACTGTGCAGAATTTAAACATGAAAGCAAAATAAATTGAAAATTAGAATGGCCATTAAAATATTAAGTACATATATATCTCAGATAAGGATAATCTAAAACCTACTTCCACTATATCATATTTTCCTGTGCATAAAATATAAAAGTATTTACAAATTAAGTCTTGAATATGGAAGTCCTTTAGTTAGAAATTGTGATAAATGATTAGAAGTAATTGTTTAATAATATGGTACTTTCTTGAAAAAGGAGAACAGATATTTATAGAGTAAAAGTGATTTTTTATCACTGCAAATATGAGAGAAAAATTCATAAAATATTGCACTTAAAACCACAATGCAAAATCTATAATATTCTGCACCAAAAGACAGGCGTTCTTTTAAATATCCAACGATAATTTACCAAAGTAAACCTTAAATTCTATGATACATATAACACACACTGCCTTTAATTAGATTAAAAACCTTATATTACTGACATGTGACCTGGAATCTCAATGGAGACATAATAAATATGTTTTATTAGTTCCCATTATTGATGAATTCTTTAAAATAATACTATTTATTCTGACTTGATACTTCTTTCATATAAAGTAATACAAGTCGGAAAATTTGGGAAGTTAAAATTCTTAGATGAAAGAATGAAGGTTTACAAAAAATGCATGCTATGAAAAAATTTAGTGAAAGCAGAAACTAGCAAAAGACTCAATTAAAAATGTATAGGACTTATATGCATAACAACTGATAAACTGAACAAACATAGATCCTGACATTTAAATGCATTCATTCAAGATTTTTATTCAAGCTCACTATGATGATTAAACTTTTTGAATTTGATGGCAGTCACCATTGGTAATGGAACGTTATATTTCTATGTTCTGCATATACATCTTTCAGGGAGGCAACTTTGTAATTTTCAAGGTTTTCTCGCTTTAGACATGTGAATACAGCCCACTATCTATAAAAAGTCCCATTGGAAGGCTATAATATGTGTTGGATTATCAACATTATAACAAAATTCAACTGTTAGGCTATTCATTATGAATGTCATTGAGTCTGTATGGCACTTGGTAATTTACAGCCTTTCAAATTTACATTGTATCAAAGCAATGTAAAGTTTTCTTATTCCCAAGAATTTCTCCTATAAATCATTAAATTGATAATACAAATGTTTTCATGTCTTCCAAATGCAAGCGCACTTTTTTTATATACCATATAGTTTAAAAAAACACTTATTTCAAGTAAAGGTAAAATGTTATGAACATCACTATCTTCACATTGAATAAGGAAAATTTCGTAATATATACAAGCACACACACACATATATACAAATTTTGAAACATGAAGAAACTTCATATTTTTTATATTCATAATATTATTACACAAACTAAGTATTCTCAAAAACTAAGATTTATATAAGATGCAAATTTTTAAAACATTACAATCATATAAGAAGTATAACGTTTAACTTACGAGGATTGGAATGAATGTATCAATTCTAACTTAAGTTCGCCTTTGTGATTAATGGTAAATATGCGAGTAAGTGGTATTCCAACGGCTCTATAAGCCCAGTTGTCCTGAAAATATTAAAATCATAAATATGAGTTTTTTACAATATTATCTAAAAACAGCCATTTGAAACTAATTTGATGAGTACTGTTTAATTAATAGAGGTTAAGACAATTTAATGAATTTTTTCCTAAATAAGTTGTTTTAAAGGTAAAGTAATCATGCATAATAACTTTAACACAAATTTTAATGCAGAAATAATATTTGTTAAATTTACAGAAACCTGATTGGTTGATGACAATCTTATTTGATCTTTCTTGAAAAAATTAAAAACTCATGCACTGAGTGTTTATGCATGTTAAATATTTATAGGCTCTAATGTTTTACCCACTAGGTTAAATAAAGTAATTTCAATATATTTCTAGCTACTTAAGTCTGATAATCGAAGTAACTAAATTTAGCCAAACATCCTAAAATTTCTAACAATGATTATGTGACAAGGTCTGAACAGGCAGTTTCCTCACAACAGTAGAGAAATATAGAAATCTAACTTTTAGCTGGTATAGGCTTTTTAAACATTATGGTTTCAGTTGAATGTCTTATCCACTATCTTTTAGAGATTAGAGTGAACTTTTTCCTTCAACAAAGTTTACCACGATAATTTACTATTATAATGCGGAAATAATACTAACTCAGGTGTGAATCTCAATGATTGACTTTGGAAAAAATATGACAGGTTTGATGATGGGATTAATAGATAAGTAACCTTTTAACTTTACTATGATGCTAAAAAATCTCAAAAGTTAAAGCAGTTCCAATTTTGATGACTTGATCATATCTGCCAACATTTATAATTTTAAAATTGTACACTTTTTCAATCTTATAATGTATACCAAACATCCTTTTACAGCAAAATTTTTTCCTAAGGAATGAAACAACTGCTTTTTATTTTGTTTCCTGAGTCAATGTTTCAACATTAATAAATATATACTACAGTAAATATACATTAAGAAATATTTCTGATAGAACAAAATTCAACAACTTATACACCACAAACGGTGATTGATTGCATTTGGAACACTTAAGAACCGTTGCACATTTTAGAAAGGATTTATTTACCTTAAATAATCTTCTATTGATTTTTGTAGTCTAATTGATTATTCATTAGCAATAATCAAATTAAATTAAAAGAGCTTAAGCGTGTATTTCAAAATTAATGCTATAAAGTTTTTTTTTTTTTTTTTTTTTTTTTTTTTTTTTTTAAATAGATCATAAATTATTTTTGTCTCTAACATAAAACTTTTTTTTTTATATGTAAGCAGTATATATTCTATGATCCCTAACCAACCATGCTCAAGAAACTAAGAAGCTTTGTAATTTCAAATTGCCCATCCAATTTTACCACTCAAACATAAGATTTTACAATTCATTCAAAATCTGCATATTGTAAGACCAAACTACACAAGTTGACAAATATGCAGTGTAGAATGTGCCAGCTTCAATATCTTGCTTACTCCTTTACAGAAACTTTTAAAACACAAGGGTTAATTTGACCAGGATCTATAATTTTAAAAGAACTCTTAACCATTATACACTCAAAGTCAGAATCGAATTCACTAACTGAAAAACTAAAAACTAGAGTGTTAAGTGTTCAGATATCAAGACCATCCTTTGACTTTGACTCACTTACAAGTTAAGTGCATGTAAGCAAAAAGTTTAAGTATATTTACATAAACGCATAATTTACTTTCTATTTACATTTACATCATAATCGATTTCCTACATAAAATTCTTGACTTCTGCCTTAAAAATATAAATTGTTTTCTATTTTATTCTCATTTCGATAAAATGTTTTTCTAAATATTTCTACAATAAATGAATTTATGTTCCAAAAGTTATAAGTTCTATTGCCACAAAGTATAAATGTATATAATAACAATATATATTTAGTATAAAATATATATTTATATAGATATATATTTAAAGCATTAAAATACTTGAACAGCTTTAAATAATAAGAATTTAATGTCACAGAAAAATATATAAGTATGAAAATTTAAAACTTTTAAGCATGAAATGTAAATGTTAATTATACAGCTCAAATTTCTCTGTATTTAAATTTTTTTATTCCACAACGTTTTAATACAGAATAAAAAATAAGACGGATAAAGGTAAATAAAGTTATCCACAGTTTAAGAACTTTAATACAATTGTGGTTTTATCTTAACAAAAGAAATGGGAAAAAAAAAACAAAAAAAAAACATGAATAAAGTTATTTTTAAACACATTTAAAATTTTATGTTATAAGAAAGCTCTTGATAACTTTTAATCATAAACAAAGAAACATCTTTAATAATAAAAAAAAAGCAGTATTCTTACATTTATTTTATTTCCAAATCCAGCATAAAAAGGGTTTCCCATAACTGATGGAAATAATGTTTGTATATCTTTTAAACAACTTATTTTAAATTCTTCTGGTTTTCTCTCGATTACTTCCCTGAAAGTAAATAGAAATTATTAATATCAAAGAATATAGTATTATATACAAATTAAAAAATTTATTGAAAGCCTTAAAATTGCGAAATGTTTATTATTAAATTTATTAAGAAATGTTGATTATTTTTCTTTAAATATGAAAATAAATTTCTACAATTGAATTTTACATCTGAATCAAAATTATAAAATATTTTCTTCAATGCAATTATTCTTGATGTAAGTAGTCAACTTTATATAACAGATATGAATATAAAAAACACATGCAACAGACACAATTAACTATATTTCGTAACTCTTTAAAAACTTTGGGTTACATTACTTTTTTAAATTTCCTTCGAAGTTACTTTTTCATTAGTTTAAAAGAATGGGGAATGGTTTATTTATGTACATATATTGTTCAGAATCTTCACATAAATGAATTTGAAATAATTTTCTCTGTGTTTTTTTTATAAGAAAGAACACATATATTATTACACATTTTACTTTTCTTATTTTAATTTCCACATTTACTTAAACCTTAAGCTTAATATTTTCCTTTATACAATTCCCATAAAAACTAATATTAAAAATCGTTTCTGGTTTTTACTTTTCTAGCTGATTTATATCTTCATTTATTTTGTTAAAAATTTTGAAATAATTTATATTGATAATTACTTAATTTAATTATTTTTAAAATTCTTAAAAAAAATTAATAAACATATAGCCTTTCTTACAATAAATAAAAGAATTCATAGATTACCTATGTAATGCACTGATAAGTGATGTTGGAGAGAGTAGTAAAGGACCATCTGGTAAACAAATTTCTCCTTGCCTAACCTTTCGCAAATAGTCCCTGGTTATGCGGGCTTGACCAATTGCTCTGGCAGAGAGGTACAAGAATTTATAACCATTGCTCTGGATTTTAGAGAAGAGTTTGGTTACTCCTAACTGTGCCCAGCTATGACCAACTATAGGCAAAATATGTCCCAGAACATCAGACCTAGTAAATAAAAAAAAATTTTTAAAAATTTCAAACACTTTTGTACAAAATGTATTTAAGTTGTGAAGTATGCATTTGAAATAGAAGTTTGAAAAGTTAAGCTCTTTAGTGAGATTATATATATATATATACATACATAATTATATATACTTTACATAGTGGTAAGTATACAGCACACATGCAATGTTAATAAAATTTCTGAGTAATTTTGCCTAAAATTTATTTTAATAAAAAATATTTATATGCTATCAATAAATAAATAGGCGCAAACAAAACTAAACATCAAACCAAAATAATATTTGGAATAAAGATATAGAAATTATACAAAAATTAAACATCATTTCCAAACACAGGCTTGGTTTAAAAATGCAAACAAATTATATACAATATAGCTTGTATTTTACTTTATGAATTCTGAGGACCCAATTTACTTATAAGAAAAATTTATTCTTTTTTATATGTTGAGCTATTCATTCCTTGCAAAGATTTTATAGATCCAAGAAAAAGCAAAATTCTCTTGTGCATTTCACATCACTTTAATTTTTTTACAAATAACTGTTTTCAGAAAAGAAAATTCTAGAAGCTTGCACAAATGTATAATTTCTAAAGTTACCCTAGCTTAAATATTAACTGCATAAAATACTAAGAATTTATTGTTATAAATCTAAATATCATTAATAATACATTACAAAATAATTTTGTGGAATAGTTTTTTTTTTTTTTTTTTTTTTAAACTTAATAAAATAATTCTGATCAAAAAGGTTGGTTTAAGAAACTTTTTTACGAAACTACCTTTTTTTTGGGGGGGGGGGGATAAATCAGAAATAATTTCAGAAAATACAGTTTGAAAATATGGGGAAATAATTTTATACCCAAATTTCTTGATTACACAATACATATGAAATAAGTTTATTACTTAAAATAGTAACATGCAATATAAAAATTCAGATATGAATTTTTTTTTGCCCTTGTTTGTCACTCAACAGCTATTTTATGCACATGAGGACTAAGGACCAGGATCTACAGTTTAAAGTAGATTCCTAACTGCTGCTGCTAATCATCTACGGCAAAATAGGATTTAAAATCAAAAATTGCTGAACAGTAAAATAATTACCATATGTAATATATTTTTAGATACATATTGATGGATACAAACAGTTTCTGCTGTTTTTATTTAAAATAACATGGTTTAAAAGATTTTCATAATACTTATCAAATGACCTATCATTATGAACTTCCTCAAAATATCCTATTCAGTTACATTTAAAATGTACAAAACAAACTCAATAAAAATTGAATTTTTTGAAAAAATATTAGATTTTTGAAACTTTCAATTTAAAATTTAAAAAATCCAAGATTTTCAATGAGGTTTGATCAATTATAGGTTCTTAAGAATTCCAAGTTGAAATATATATATATATATATATATATATATATATACTAAAGACTAAATGACAATCTAATTCTGCAAATTAAAGGTTTTAAGTATTTAAATATTATTTCAGCCATTATTTTAGTACAATAGTGTTATTTTTCTAATTTGTATAAAATGAAAATTTGCTTCTGTGAATCTTAGAAGTACATGTTTTAGATGATACAAAATAATAAAAAATTGAAATTGTTTAGAATTTTTGACAAGAATTAATCAGTTTTAAGATTTTAAAATTTGTAATTTACTTTTTCGCAGAAATAATATTTACTTTATAATTTTGCTTTGAGAATTCCAAACAGCATGATAAAATAACACATTAAAATAGCAATCAAATTCAATGATATGTAAAATTTCTGTATGAAATTAATTAGGAGACTTATATCAATGAACATAATTTTTACTAAAGAACGATTATTTATCAGAAAACCCATAACATACATTACAATTACTCAGATGTGGATATTAAGAGATTTTATTTTATCTATATTTAGTGATTATTAGGTATCAAATTAAACTATAAAACTACTAAACACACTCCCTAAAATTTACATTCTTAATGTTTTATATGTTCATGTTCTTTAAAAAATATTGCACTACATAAATAATATAGTAAGCAATAAATCTTACTTTGTTATGGTTCCATCAATATCAGATATCACAATTTTGTCATCATAATTCCATAAGAAGACATGACATGTACACTTTGTTGTGCCTTGATAAGCAGTTGTTACACTGAATGTAAACTCATTAGATCCACTATATAAGTTCAAGTTTTCCTAAAAACAAGTTTTTGCATAAGTTAAATTAATTTGATTGAACTAATAACAGAAATTAACTCAATTTGACATCATACAAGAAAAACAGAATGAATCTAATAATTTTTTTTCTAAACTTTGTAAAATAATTTTCAATAAAATGTAAACTTTGAAATATGGTTACCATAAAAATGATAAGCACTTAATATTGATTGAAAAACATTAGATAAACTATAAAATTAAAACTAAAAAATTATCATATATTCCTTTATTGAAAAAATATATAATTCCTTTATGGTAAAGTATGAAGTGTAGAAATAGACAGGTTTCACACAGAAGTATGAGATGATTTTAGTTTGTCACTTTATGCTTATTTTTTTCATATGGGCTAATACAATAACAAGAAAAAGTTTTAAGTGGATTGCTAACCAAAAAGAAGTTGATTTAAGGGTAGAATTCCAGCTCAGCTTTAAATTGTGGAACCAGATGTGAGTAGATTGAGAGGTACCAAAAAGTTATTTAAAATATGCTACTTAAACATAGAAACTGTTTAATTGAAATAGAAAAATCTATTATTCAAAAATGATTGTAAATTTATAAAACAGAATAGGCATTCAAAGTTTCATGATTATCTGCAGAACTCTGTAAGTATACATGAATAAACTGCAAATGTATATTTTTGTATGCAAAGAAATCCCCTACACTGTTATGGATCTAAGCATAGACTATCTAATAATACACATAAACATGAACATACCACAAAAACCATATTTTTATGAAGTACGAATGTGCTTTTTTACAATTTTAAAACCAGTTTTAATTCTGACTAGGCAATATGTTTGAATGTTTAATTGAGACTGCATTTTATCTTATTTAGAAGCTAATGAATACTTATGTAAGATATTAAGAAATAAAAATAGAACTTACTATTTGCTCAGAAGTTAACCTTAACGACTTTTTATATTTTTCTTTTGTTGGTTGATCATTCTCTCCTTCAATAACAATGCTGGTCTTTTTGGCACCATTCTGAGTTTGAGCAATGGGTTCAATATCTGAAGGCAATGGAGGGTTAACATGCACTCTGTAAGATACAGAATAAACCAACTTTTAGCTTAATAGTAGTATAATTATATAATAACATAAATAAAACATTAAAAATATATAAGAGAAAATGTCTTCTTATAGAAATAAATTCAAATTTAATTACATAAATATAAATTAATAAAAACCTAATTACATATAATTAAAATCTAATTTTAAACAAAACATATACAATAAAAAAAACAAATAAAAAAACATAAGTGTCTTACTATAGAAATAAAATTTAATTACATAAATAAAAATTAATAAAAACCTTATTACATATAATTAAATTCTAATATAATTTACAATGAAAATTAAGTTACCAGACAATATTATACATGAGAAAAGACTTTTCCTCTTTACTTTGCATTGTTAACATTTGATTTAATTTAAAATTTTAACAAGAATACTGAAAATGTAACAATCTTAAAAGGGACCAGACATTAAGTATTAATAAATTGCTTTAATATCTATCACAAAATATTTAATAAACATTAGAATAAAAACTATGTACTGTTTAACTACTTAACCAATAGGAAAAGCTATTATTCATCAGGTTTTAAGAATACTAATACTGCTTTTTATTTTATTTTCTTGTATCAGAAAATTAATATTAAATAATTTAAATAGCTAGAATATGAAATTCATTAAAATTTTGTTTTATGTTTTCTTTTATGGCTATGAAATTTTTCACTCAGGATAAAATTTTTGCATAAATCTATCAGTGTACATTCCTCATAATAATGAGCAACATTAATAATACAATATTAATAGCTTAATGTAAGTGATAAAAATTTAAATCATTTTCAAACAATTTCTAAATACCAACAAAATTTCAAGAAAAATGTTCCTTAATATGATTTTATTGGTAAATAATACAAAGCAAGATTATTACCTTGTAGAATTTGATATATTCACAGGACTACTACTTAAAGGAGAGCTTCCACCACTTTCAGATAAAGATATACTTTCTTGATCAGTCTTTGGTTCAGATGCTTCAACTACAACTTCCTGCAGCATTTCTTCTGCTACATGGACAATGTCAGACTTTTCTTGAATATCAACCACCATTTCTGTGACTGAAACTAAAGTTTCTTGAACCGTGATATCGATAGCTACACTTGTATTTTGACTACATTCGATTTCACGCAATGTTTGTTCAAATGGCCCAACAGGACTTGTCTCACTATTGTCTGTACTTGTTGGTGAAATAACTAATTCTGTTCCTGGTACTGAGTTATTCTAATAATTAAAAATATCATACTGAAGTATAATGTATAAGTGTTTTAGAAGTAATGAAATAAAACTATTAAACAAATAAACAGTAAAAATATCACATTTGTAACAGTATATAGATCTTTGGATTATGTTAAAAATATAACATCTTAAAATTATTTACAAGATTTTTTAAGGATAAGCAAATTTTCTTCTGTTAAAAAAATATTGTTTGTCAGCAAAATAGAATTATATATATGTATATAAATGCTACATTTTCTTTTCGTGGACAATAATGGAAGCAAATAATGAATACTGCTGTAAAAACTAATGCCATGTTCCAGCTGGTTTCAAATTTCTTAATTACTGTAGTTAATTTGCAATTAAATACAATTTTATTCAAAATTGGGAAAAAAAAATTTTTTTAATGATGAGTAAAATCACTTAAAGAATATATTACACTTTAATTTTATTTTACATGTGTCTAATATGACAGGAATTCCCATTTTGAAGAGCATTTAACTAATTAAAAAAACTCTCGTCGTAATGATTTAACTTTTACCTTTATGTTCCCTTTTTGCACACAACAATTAAAAAATAATACACACTTTTTAAGTTAGTCTCAAACAATTTAAAACATTAACACTCAAGTACGGAATTAACTTAACGAATTGTTTAAATAACAAACTGGTGTCATTCTTTGATCCTTTTTTTGCACTATGTTCAACTGAGACTTACAGATACGAGTAGATATTGAGTTATTATGTGTCTAGGGCAAATCAAAAGCCATAAGTAAAATAATATTTGACCAGAAGTATAATATTTAATTATTTAGCTCAACCGTAAGATAGAATTTATGACTTAAACTCTTGTCACAGTAATAAGGATATAAATATTAAAAACATAATTTAATTTATGAAAGTTCCTTTAGATAGTAGATGCAAATGAAACTAATAAATAAACTGTCAATTTTTATTTTCAAAAAATAGCTTGCTTTTTTGTACAAATTCTGATTAAAACTTAAAAATTGATTTAAAACTGAACCTATTTGAGAAATAATTCAAAAGACAAATTGCATTAAAATATAAATGAACATTTTAAAAAGTATGGAAATAATATTTACTTCTTCTTGCTTTGATTCAGCTTCTGTCCTCCTCCAAGACCACCAAGAAGAATATGACTTTTTTTTCTTTTTTGGCATGTGTTCATTTATAAGTCTATTGGCTGTTGCCTAAAAACAAATTTTAAGAATTAAACTCTGATAATTAAAATTCTTAATGTTTTCATATTATAAGCTTTTTCTCTAGTGATTAATGCATAAAATTTCAGAAAACGATCTTATATATTAATTAGTTATTTCCTTATAAAGAAATAATGGTTTTAGTATAATTTGTATTAGTTTAATAGAATTATTCATGAGAGGGTGAGGGGAAAAAAAAACTAGCTTACTTCTGGTAGCGGTCTTTGGAACATGATAATTGAAGTTAACATTGATGCTGCAGTTGACCAATTATAGAATCTAAATTAGAAATGCATGAAAGTTAGATTACATACAATAAATATATATATTAAAAAATAAACTTGCCTTAATGTTTTCAAGAAATATCAAACCCATTAAATAATTTATTGGCTATGCAATAAAACTTCTTTTTAATAGCTTATTCATATATCATAAATGAAAAGTTATTATTCTTGTGCATTTACTTTGGAATTTTAGATTTATAAGTAACAATAAACGAAACTAACAAATAATAATAAATCATTAATAATTGACTAATGAACTTGATTCTCACAAATATTTAGTAAAAAAAATTTAAATTAATTTTAGAACATTTAATAATTTAGTTTTCTTCAAACTATTTTGTTAAAATAAAAGCTAACAATTAATTTTAACCAAGTTTGAGCAAATATAACATATCAAATTTTATGACCTTTTGTAATATTATATTTGTTGAAAGTTAAAAAAAAAATTATTTTCATGAGTAGTAAATAATTTAATTACCTCATCTTGCAAGTTGATGTTAACATTTTCACTTTGAATGATATTTTACACAACAATTATCTTTTATAAAAATGCATGCTTGCTATTAGTTGATATAAGCAGCAATTTTTTTTGTACTTATTATGATATGTACATTACTTATGTACTTACAATTAAAGTATGCAGTACCTTACATAAATTAAAATACAAATTAAAGTGATGAATGCACAAACTTTAATTTTCTTACAAAAAAGTATCATTCAAATATATATATTTGTATCACTAAAACAAAATACACAAAAACTTATAATAAAGTAGTAATAAGTAATTAAAATTACTTACTTTCCTCCAATGCGTATAACTAGATTAGGGTCCTGCAGAATACCAGGATTTTCTGTAAATTCATCGAATGTTACCAGGGAATGGAGAAACCGTTCCTCGGGAATATCGACTTCAGGATCCTGTAATCCTCCACAGAGTGACATAGCTATATCACTATAAGGATAAGAAATGTTTTCACACTTCTCTTTGCTGGGAATAAAAAATAGGAATGTTACACCAAGGGAAGGAGGGAAGGATACTAGGTACAAGGTGCACTATTAAGCAATGCAAGAAAAAAAATTTAAATGGAAATGACTAAAATAAAAAGCAAATGAAACAAAAAATTTAAAAATAAGGAAAAATTAAAATTGAGGAGATAAAAAAACCTTAAAACTAAACACTGAGAAGCTGCCAAAAAATAAAAGCTTAAAAATTTTAAAAAGCTAATCAACGTAACTTACAGTTACTTTCTCTTTCCATTTATATTTCTATTAAAATTCCTACAGGAATCTTACGTCTCTTTCAATTACATTTACTTCAGTAAAAATTAACATGCACTACACTTTGTTATTCTATAATACAATCAACAGGATTTTATTAGGGTAGTTTAGAAACAAACTACTTACAATTAACTACTGCATTCAAAAACTTCTACAGAAGTAAAATTACTTTCTATTTTTATAATATAAAAAAAATTTAAGAAACATATTAAACATTATAAATAAAAATAGTTCTAAACTTCGAAGTACTTTCATGAAATACCAAATGTATTGTAGCTTAACAAATGGTACAAAAATAAGATACTGTTGATTACAAATACCTAAATTGATCAAGCGATAGCCTTTCATCACTGTCAGAATCCTGACTGGGATAACCTTCAACCGTGTGGGGAGAATGTGGCAAAGATGGTCCCTTTCCAGATTCTGTATCTTCATCCTTCACCTGTTGTGATGACTGGCCATAATTTGATCTAAATGTTAAAAATGCTTCAATTTTCAAGGGAAACTTGCTTTCTTCACCATTGCTTTGCAATATAGTAAAAAAACTTCATAATTTCATTTAGTGGATAATAAAGTGATTAGTTTTTCACAAAACTAAAACAAATCCACAATAGAGGTAGATCTGCACTTTTATGTTTCCATCAAACCATTAGTTTTAAAAAATAAAATGCATAAAAATATCAACATTTAAAATTATATTTACCAATAAAAAGTTTATTTGTACTACTTTAGTGAGTTGATGTAAACTCACTACTATTATACAAATTAATATCAGAGTTTTGGAGATATAATTTGTTATTCTACAAAAAATTTTTTGCTCATTATTGTCTAACTAAAAATAGTTTGTCGCTCTATAGCTGATTAATGCAAGCAAAAGTTAACTTAACCTAAGCTCACAGTTCAAAGTAAATTTGTAGTTATCTACAGCAAAGATGAGAATCGAACTAGCAAAACATTGAGAGCTACAGTTGGTCAAATAAGAAAAACTATTCAGCTGATAGATTGACTTAATTAAGCAAGTACCTATCTATGACTTAAAGAAGATTTTGAACATTATAAACAGTTGTGCCTGAATTTGTTTATTGCTCAACGGTCATTTTCAGCATACAATGTCTAATGAGACAGGGACCAACATTTTAAATTCTGAACCTCTACAAGCATCCAAGGTGGGATTTGATCTCACGAACTGTTGAACTGAAGGCAAAAATCTTAATCACTCAGTTACCAGATTGGCAGACCAAAGTTAGAAAGTAAACCCAAAATCTATAACTGAAAACTAAAGTACTAAGTATTCAGTAACTAGCACAATGAATCATTACTGAATTAACTATTAATAAAAAACTGAAAAAGTTTTAGATTTTCTTTATTAAATGTTTTATATTTACGTAATTAACAAAATCAAAGGTGCCAATAGCTCATTTTACTGATATCATCAAAGTT
>JAPDSC010040342.1:0-14542 GCA_026290005.1 Latrodectus geometricus
AATCTTCACAAGGAAGATTGCTCTGTGCAGTATATTAGAATAAATTCATTTAAAAGAATATTCTTGAGATTCTACAATAAAAACGTAGGTTCCGAATGAATCTTCTGTCATCACTCGGATCCTTATTTATAAAATAGGAAATTAATGAAATTTCCTTTAATGAAACAATACCAAGAATATTCTTTTAAGGAAAGATGACATAATTATTTAAAATTTGATGTCCCTTTGTTTACAATACAGTTCCTTCTAAAGGAAGGCTGCTCCCTGCTTACAAAGTATATGATTGTGTTTTGAAAATATAACTATTATAAAAACTATATATTTATTAAATTCGTATGAAAGAAAGCTTCCATGGGACTAATTCATAAGGAATATTACTATAATCATGCACTACTTATATTCGCATAAAAGAATATGCTGGACAATCTATATTAAAAATGTAAAGCTTGAATGAAATTTTTTTCATTTGGATTCTTTTTTATAAAGTATGTAATGAAATTTGTTTGAATTAATTTAAACCAAGAATATTCTTTCAAAAATGAAATTATGAACTCTTTAAAATTTGATTTGGTTTACAATATTGTATCTTCTAAACGAATCTGCTTACCAAACAAATTTAGAATTTGCTTTTAAAAAAGATATATATTTTACAAACTATATATATATATATATATATATATATATATATATATATATATATATTTGAAACAAAATTTTTATTGAGATGATCTTCAAGAGGAAGATTGCTGTTATTATGTAGTATTTTTATCCGTTTAAAAGAATATCCTTAACTTTCTAAAATAATAATATAAGTTTTAAACGAATTTTTCTGCCATCACTCGGATCCTTACTTGAAATTAATAAAATTTTTCTCAATTAATTCAATCCATGTTAACTTTGAATTAATTTCATATTTTCAATATAAATTATACATAAAGGATTTATATTTGATTTTTTTCATCAGTTGGATCGTTAGATGTGATAAGCTCACCGAAAACCAATTAATCTTTCTTTTTAATTTAGAGTAAAATGACTCTTGTTTTAAAATAAAATAATTTTGAAATAAAATTTTATTATTGTATACAAAGCAATTTTCTCAAAACATTACATATTCACAAAAATAATGCGATTATGAAGTATATTTAACTGTGTATACACCCGATTCTTTCATGACAATAATATCCACCGGAAAAATTGATCCATTTATGAAGTACGTGTTTTATTTCAAGTGATGGTTATAAGCACCTTTAAATGTAAAATAATCTGAATGAATATTTCAGTTGTCATTTGAAAATTCCTCTTTTTACCATAAGAATTTAAATTTCCTAGCATACAAAGATGTTTTTTTTTTAATTATATTTTTGTGAAAATACTTACATGTAGCTTTTATACAATAATAGCTTTCAGTTTAAATGAAGAATTTTTTTAAAGATAGTAATTCCTTTATACAGTCCATTTTATTGCACATATTTTTGGAAAATAAATTTTTGAACATAATTTTACATTTATGTATGTGTTAAGTAACATTCGTTTGTATAATATTAAAAAATGGAATTTGCTTAGCTTTTTGACATGAATTCCTTTCTACATTTCAGATTATTAATTCCGTACGTCACATACTTAATTGAAGTTCTACTGCTTCATGCTTTTTTCACCCAGAAATTTTGTTACTTATATGAAACAATTAAACACTGTATTTTGTCTTGATTTGTTCCCAAGAGTTAGAGAAATGGCATCGTTAAGTGAAATGAGTCTGGAGACAAGCCCTTTTAATGGTTTCCACAAATATAAATACATGTGGAATATAATTATATAAAAGAAAAAATCTCTCCTCTATTTTTAAATTATTTATTAATTCAATAAACGTTGCAAGTATTTTTATCAGTTAAATGCTGAATCATTTATTTCGGCGGCAGTTATTTTTATTATTGCCCTAAGAAAAATACTAAATTATTAATTCTTTAACATTAACTATTAATGTTTTGCATTATGTAAGTCTAATTCAACAACCTTCTAATTTGTACTTAAACCTAGATTTAAAAGACTGAGTACTTAACATTTTTCTATAAAATTGGAGGAAAACTACTTTGGGGACACAGCTCTCATTCTTTTTAATAAATAAAATTCTGGAGTTTTAGACAGTATTCTGAAGTATACTAAAATAAACAGAAAAAATTGCTCATAAATCATAAAAAAATTAAATGTTTTCTTATTTTACAAATTAGTGAGGGCCCCGGTGGCCTGTTAGTTTACGTCGTCGATATCGCACTCGCAAGGTTGTGAGTTCGATTCCCCGTCGACTAAAGACAATCTGTTCATTTATGGTGACTAGGGTACGTAAAATATGTCACATTCACAATGTCCTCCATGTTTTCATTCCAAATTAATACCTCTGGGAGAATTTGGAGCCAGGCTATGGGTTTTCACTGGCTTCAATCTCAAATCTATGAGCAAAAGTCATATTTCTACCTTCGTATGGGGTGGTTTGTTCAAAAACGGAGGACGCTCTTTTCGATTTCATTCCCCCAGTCCCTGACGGGTGACAATGGCTTCACCAAGTGTCATAAGTAACAACAATATAAATTTAAACTATACTAAATATAAAACGATGAGTGCAAATCAGTTAATTATTTATCGAATTATTACAAATTTGTTACTACTGTTAAAAAATTTGGAATTTTGAGATTGGATAAAAAATTGAATAAAAATAAAAAATTGGAGAACTCATATTTGAAATAAATCACATCTTTTAACAACGTTCTCAAAATTATAAAAGCAAAAAATAATTTTTACAAAAAATAAAGTTAAATTATTTTGACAATGATGACAGATGATTTAGATTATAGAAGCCGAATTATACGCTATAGTGGTTTATTTATCATATCCTATTGCTGGTCGAGGTAACGTTACTGTTTACAAAATATGGACTGATGAGTTCAGAAGGATCTCAGCAACACAATTTCATAACAGACGAGAAGATAAACGTTTTTTCTGTCTGTCTTTCAACGATCGTACACCCGTATCTAGAGCTGAGTCAAGAAATGCTATCTTTGGCAAAATGTCTACCTCACAACAAAGAGCCAGAACAATCTATTCGATAGAGGGCTTCTCTGACGTAGCATCTTTTTTCAATGAACTTCAATTGTGAGATCTCAATGATGAACCATAAAGCATCCTGTTTTCAGATAAATACCTTTCTCTTAATAGCATCCCGATAGTAATGCCAGTATTTGGCAGCACGCGTTGCCAGCGGGTATTCCCTCATTGTCATATTGAGCCATCAATTGGGGCGGTAACACCTTTTCTTCACATTGCTGGTTACATTTCTGATAAACCAGTTGCTTTATATTTTCATTAGAGCACTACGTTTCAATAAAAAACGCACGACAGCATGTCATTGGCATTGCACAGACCTTCCTTCATATAGAAAATTTTGAACAGATTTTCCATGTCTTATCAACTGAAAGTAATGATCAATAATAACTGAGCTCATTTTTACTTCATGTGAAACCAGAATAGTGTCATCAAGTTTTAGACAGGATGACTTGTACATGTTATCCAAATTATGTTTGACTCGATGATGCACATTTGGATAAATGTCAAGCATATTACTGCTAGTTTGGTTGGGTTTTGTGGCGCAAGGTCCAAAAACAGACAAGCAGCACCTTATTACTGATAGAGACAACTTATTACTACCAGAGGTGCTTGTTTCTGACACAGAATAACCAGGATCAATGCTCGCAACTCCTTTGAGAATTTAATTATTACAAATATATTTCACCAATAATTGTTCTACTCGCATACCTTCCCACTTTGTTGGTTGCTTTATTTTTGTTCACTCACTTTTAATACTAGAAGGCCTAATATAACAGAACCTACAAATTAGTTTTTTGAATTACAAGCATCCTAGCCTGACACTAGAATTGAACAAACGAACAATTGAACCGAAAATCAGAGTGAAACCTATTCGGCGACCAACTCGAAGCATTTTTTCTTTGAATAGCAATTTCGATGACCAGTATCATACAGTATCATACAAAGAAAAACTAAAACATTTTTATACACTATTACAACAATAGTTTGTCAGAAATCGATCACGGAATGCATATAAACTCAAAACTAGGCAGCAGTGAGTCTTTAAATAACTAAATTTCATTATAAAGGTTAATATTATCGTAAAATAATATTCATAATAATTCTATTTATTTGCTGTAATTAAAAGCTGTCGTTAATTTTAAGCATTTTTATTTCTGCCGCAACGAAGTTAACACAGTATGGCTAAAATATAATTCAGGCTACTTGTGTTGAATGTCAAATTTAGGACCTCATGTCATATCACTAAGACGTCATACACGTGTACTCAATATAATCGGTTTGCATGTTATTTCCTATGTCACATTTAACTCTGATAAAACTTCTCAGAATAGAAATTTTTATAGACTTATTTGCGCATATGAAAATGCCTGCCTATCTGATATTCAATGATGTAGTGCAATGTTCGTAATTTTTAACTTAAATTGAAAAACATGTAATCCGCGGGATAATTGCGATTTAAATTTTCGCACAAGTAGTGAGATTTAAAATTTTAAATTAACCCATATTTCTGTACATATTACATTGGTAAGAAAGTAATCTTGATAATACCATTTACCTGTGAAAACAGCTAATTTTCGACTAAATTTATTTATTTACACTTATAAAAAAATGGAAGCAGAGTCAACTATAGTGAAAACTATGATATTCAACATTTAGATCTGATTGATTGAAATTAACTCAAGAGAAGCATCAAATAAGGCTCCAAGGAAAAAATAGGTAGTTAGGATGCAATACATGACTTAAAGAATATTCTTAATTAACAATTTTCTGGAAGCTTAATATTAATCGATTTTGCATAAGAAATTTAAAACGATAAGATGCTTTTTAAAAAGAGTGATCTGAGAAGTAATTTAATTGACACTTATACAATCATTAATACAAATAATGCAATTTATATTCTGGACTGATTGGGAAAATCAGTTGAGACAAAATTGTCTGACACTGCTTCATCTCGTCACAACAAGTAACAGTCAATAAATGGTGCTATCACGTTTTTCAAGCAACGTGAATGTTTATTTATACTCTAAAATTATAAAACTTGTTACAACAAAAAAGTAACTTTTTTAAATATTAAATTGTGTATTGTTGCCAAAAATGTCGCTTTGGCGAGATTTACGCGAGCCAAATAAAATATAAAATTTTTCATAAATTCAATCAAACAAACAGAAGAAAATATAAACTTTTTATATTTATCAAAGTATTAATCGTTTAATATTCAATGATTGAAATTTATTAAAAGTTAAATATTTTAAATAACCAAATTTAGTTTTTGAAATAAATTTTTGATATTAACCATTATTACAGTTGTATTTTTAATTTAGAAAATAACACGAAATATCTAAAAAATTATTAATAACTTCATTCAAAATTCTATCGCAAATCGTTATAAATCACTATATTTAAACTGCGTTATTTAAGTATGTAAAATTAAACAGTAATTTGTGTAACATAAATATTGAAATTGTATCGTCTCAAACTTCTAAAAAAATTCGTGAATGCAAACTTAAAACCTAGCTATCAACCGCGACATTTAAAAAGACACAATAAAGTAGCGTAAATGGACGTAACATTGAATTATCCAATGACAAACATAAATGCAATTTTAAAGCACGAGACTTCAAATATATAGTTGTTCTCCTTAGAAGAAAAAAAAATTATTTTCGGCGAAATTTGAAAACTTGGATTTGTGCATTCTTGATTGCTGGATATATTTCCTTTTAATTAAACAACCAATAATATAGCTTTTTCCTTTTTTAAAAAAGTTAAATTTTCCACTCTTCGATGAGTTTAATAATAAGTATTTGCTGCAAATTGGGTTTTTTAAAATTACTTAATACCAATTCGCAAATAAAAAAAATTACTTTATCTAAAATATTTCTCTAAATTTGAAATTTGCTGGATGTGTCAATGTCAAATATTTTCAAAACTCTTGTCTTAAATATTTTTCAACATTTTTCAATACGTATGAAAAGTCAATATATTCGAAACGCTAATTTGTAACTTTTTGAATTTTATGATGCAGTTCAAAAAAAGAAATAAAGTAAGCAAAATTACGAAAGCATTATCGATGATTGCTGCTTTATTAATCTGATGCATTTTTCAGAATATTTTTTTTTCTATTTTCATGTAACTGCGCAGATGTTTACATGTTTAAAATAAAACTGATGTAATACTCGACAAACATTAAGCAAAAGAAATGAACCACTGGTGTTTCATATTAAAAATGAGATTGATTTTTTTTTATATCTAAAACATGAATTAAATTTGAAGTTCGGTGTATAGAAGCATATTCGTCTAATTTTCTAATTAGCACATTCACAATCTCATTTTTAATTTTTTTAATGAACCTTCGTACAAAAAATATTTAATTTTAAACTTGATTCCAGTTATAGTCACACTTTATAATGCTTCCAAAATATAGTCATCAGACAAGTAAATTGATTACTTATTCCAATATCCACTTTTATTCAAAATTTTAATTAACGACTTGAGAACAACAGTTTTCTAATAAATGTGAAGTTTAATGATTTTATTAATAATAATATTTTATTTTGAAAATAAAAATTATTGTATTTAAAATTTTTAACTTATCTTTAGCAGTTTAAATTTTGATGGATTTTTATTTAATAATCTAACTTGCCTGAAGGTCTGATATTTTTTAGTTTTTTTTAAAATAATACTGCATCAACTTGCTTTTCCAAAACTTAAGAAGTTTTAATTCATGAAATATTTGATAAATTTATCGGTCTTAACATCAACAATACTGTCGTTTCCAAATCAAATTTAAAGCCTCTTTGTAATTATTTCAATTTTTCCTTACTCCCAATAATGCGCTTCAACTTTAAATTTTAATGAAGAATATTATAACATTTCATACACATCTTTGCAAATTTACATAAAAGAAACTGTTTCCTTTGCATTTACAGAATTTAAACTCTAAAATTTATAATTTATTGTGAGCATTTTTCATCAAAATAATTTTTATGATTTTCAAATACCTCCACTCTTAAATGTTAATATTTTTTTAAATTCTAGGGGATAAAAGTGATAAATTTTATTTTATTTAATAAATACTTAATTATTTGCGTTTATTCAAGTTTCAAATTGGGTTTTCAAAATGAAATCGAAAATTTTAAACTAAAAATATTACCGTAATTTTTTAACATACCCTAATTTTTTTTTTTTATCGATTTTCGTATAGTGTTTAAAGTTAAAGTAAAAAATTAAAGAATTTATTACTATATAATGAAAAATTTACTTTCAAAACTGTGATAATTTTTAACATCACCATAAAGCAAAGAAATTAAAGAAATTAAAATATGAAAGAAATTAAAATATTTTTATACGCTAAATAAACTTTACATTACCATAAATCATACACCATTATTACAGTCGTTTGTTAGGAATTGATCATGGAATGTATACAAACTCACAGAACTAGCTAATAGTAAATCTTTCAATAACTAAATTTTATAATATGAATATTATTGTAAAATTATAATAATAATCCTATTTGCTGAGATAAAAATATATCATTAATTTTATACACATTTTTGTCACAATACAGTTAATATAATAACACTAAAATATAATTCAGCTACTTGAGCTGAATGTCAAATTTAGTACCTCATGCCATATCTTACGTATACCAAATATGATTGGTTTGTACATTATTACCTGAATCACATTTAACTGATAAAACTTAATAATTTTTATAGACTGCTCAAAAGAAAATGCCGGCCTATCTGTGATATTCAATGATGTGGTCACATTTTTTGTACTTTTTAATTTAAAAACGGGTGATAGATGCGATTTCTAATTTTTGAAGAAGTTATATTTAAAATTTCAAATAAACTTTTTTATTTCCCTCTATACATTGGATTAACAAGAAAGTAATCTTGGCTTTTCCAACGTCATGTAGCAGTAAAAACAGTTTCTTTTTGACTTAATATTTATAGCTGTAAAAATGGAAGAAGAGTCAACAAGTGAAAACCATGATATTCAAAAAAATTCTATATTTAGGTTTGATTGATTGAAATGAACTGAGGACAAGAAGCAAGAAAGAAAATTCCTACTTCAAGGAAAAATATGCAGCAATGATGCAGTATAGCATTTAAAAAATATTCTTAATTAACAATTTTCTGAAAACTTAAAAATTAGATGCAACCATCAAATTTCGTATAAAGATATCGTAAGTTTTCATAAAACAATATCCGATTAAATATCTACAATAAATTGAAAAACAGAATTTTAGAATTTAAATATTACATATTATACATAGATATTCATTATAAGTGAATCAACAATCAAAATTGACGTACCCAATTCAATCAGGAAACAAAATGAAGTATACAGCAAAAGTTGTTCTACAAGGAAAATAAAAGAGATCTATGAGTTTATTTAACTCACTACTTTCTAAAATATTATTTACTATTATAGAGTTAAATTAACATATTTATATTGTTAATTTCTATACGCATTAGTTTTCAAGTAAAAAAAATTAAGTTTTTCAAAATTATGGTTTTAATGATAAAATTTTGAATTAACAGATATAAGACAAAGATTTATTTAAATCAGGGGTCGCCAAAGTATATAGACCCCTAGGGGTCTATTTAACAACAGTAGGGGTCTATCTGACCCAAGGGGTCGAATGGGGGTCTATTGGAACTCGAAGAAAAAACAGTTCTTAATACGCAAATCAAACATATCTAACTGCGTAAATAAAAATTTAAAATATTTCTATACTTGAATTAATGTTATATTCTTTATAGAAAATAAAATAATAAACCAGAAAACAATCTGCCCTTTTTTTTTCCTTGGCGTTTCCAAGTTCGTATATGGTTGAAGCCGGTTTCAGTCAAGTTAATTCAATTTTAACTAAAAACAGAAATAAATTAAATGTGGAGCTTCGAGGGGATTTACGGTTAAAATTGACTAATTTCGAACCAAATATAGCGAACCTTGCCAAGAAACACCAGGCACACTCATCTCATTAAGAAGTAAAAAAACTGTAGCTACTTTACTTACTGTTTTTGATTTATTAAAAATTTAGACTAATATATAGTTTTATTTTAATTACCTGAAAATTACCTTTGTGGGGGTCTATGGAGATTTCGAAAAATTATATAGATGATCAAAAAAGTTGCGACCCCTGATTTAAATTATAATTGTATTTTGCAATCTTCTGAAATTTGTTTCTAATATTACAATGAGAACCAGAAAATAAGCTGACATATTCCTCTTGCATTGATATCCTTTACAGAAAACCTTAAAATATTTAAAGCAATTAGATTTTGAGGTTTGCAGCATCTCATTGTATTCGAAGACAGCAGTTTTATAAAACTTTTTATCATGTTTTTATTTCAGTTATTCAAAGATTTTCCCAAAAATTTGTAAAAATAATCTGTTATTGCTTATTTTAATATAAATTAATAAGCACATTTAAGATAAACTAAATATTAATTTATAAGAGCTATTAATCGGTATCTAATTCTTAACTAAAAATTGGTAAATAAGGCCGCCCAACCAGTCTAGTGGTTAGCGTAACTGACAACGGATGGGGAGGACCTGGGTTTGAATCCCGGCTCGGGCATGGATGTACTTTCTTTCTCTCACTGCGTTTCTTGTCCTTCCCTCAGATGATGGATGAATGTGGCCCATCCGATAAACGGGTTTGTGGTGGTGTGGCGTGGGCGATGTTACTCGCACCTCCATGACTTGGTTCACAGGTGCCCACCGGGTAACGATAAAATGACTAGCAGTTTACGGCCTTGTTGCGGCAAATGTACTTACTTGCTCAAGGGTGCCCGCCATTAGAAATAAAAAAAAAAAAAAGATTGGTAACTAATATAACTTTGCGCGAGTTTTAAATTTCTTGTAAAATATGAAAAATTAAAGTAGAATAATGTAAAAATTTAATAGATATTGTTCTACTCAAAATATATTTTATATAATACCTTCTTCCATCAGGTAATTTTTAATACAACTTCATCATAAAAATTTCAATAAAACTCTTACACAACTTATAACCTGCAATAGATTAGCTTTCAAATTTTACGATAATATTTATTAAATATTTGAATAAAATTTTATCAAAATTAAATTTTATTACAAGATTATACTAGTTTACATTTTTTCGATTTAGAGATTGTGTTTGTCTTAACTCTTAAATATTTAAAGTAATCGAAATTTTATTAGAAAATCAACATATTATCTTTAATGTTACTAATGTAATTTTTATTTCGACGATTGCGAGACGGCGCTGCAGAGGCAACGAGACGACGTCAGATAATGTTTTGTTTTTGAAGAGAAAAGGAGAGAATTATAGCGTCGATGGAAAATGTTCATTTTAGTTCGTTTATAATGATTTCATGTAATTTTATGTGTTCTGTGCATTCCTACATAATAAATAATTGGATGCTGAATAGTGTTTCAACAATTTGCGAGACAAATTTCATTAAATATCCTTCATTACATAGTATACACTTTTTTTACTGTTTTAAATTATACAATTAAAACAGTAAAAAAAGTTTCAACTGTATAATTTAGAAAAGAAAATTTAAAAGAACATATGTTGATTAAGACTGTAAAAAAGTCAAGATTTTATAAGAGTTTCACATATTCTGACTAAAAATAGTTAAACTTATCTTGAAAACAAAGAGAACAAACATGCCAAACCTTTTCTTGTCATATTGGCGTTCTTTAAGTTCTTGGTTTTATAAGTTTAGAAACTTATTGCTTGGAAGTTTTGAAAGGACAAATTACACATTAGTCATCATTTTTGGCAGTATGCATAATAATCTTAATATCTCTAAAGTAAACAAAAGAACCGAATATTATTGACCACAACAATTTTTGTTAATGAATGCTGACCTTGGCAGATGAAAGAAATTACGATTAACCTAATTAATGATCGCAAATGCATGCTTTGAAAAATGTATTTAAATTTTAATTCAGTCACACAAAAGCAAAATTTATCAAATTTGAGAAACTCATATTTCACATTTAATAAAAAACTTCATATAAAAATACATTTTTAATGCAAATAGTTCTGAAATAATTATTTCACTTTTTTTCAATATAATTCAGCATTGTAATCAAACATTTATATAATTTTATAAACATTTTTTATACAATTAACACAATCAAATCTTATTTTATATAATTAAACAACGTTACTAAATGAATGTCTTAACATCTTTTAACAACATGTTAAATTGAGATAATTTAACCAGTTTAATAAATTTGTATACTGCATCATTGATCACGCATAATGCATTATTATTTGTAATTTGTCCAATATTGCACAAGAATTATAAAAACAATTCCTTCTGACAAGCTTCTTTCTGGCTCTAAACAGAAACGAAGCAAATTATAAATAGAAAATATTGCAAATAGCACAAAATTGCAGAGTTTACGTTTTACCATAATGCAAAACAAATATTTAGCGAGAGAGAAATTCAAAAAGGTATAGAGAAAAAAACCCCTTTGTATCACTGAAATTAAATTTCATTAATTTAACCAAGTTCGGACTCTGACTTCACCGACTAAAGTCATGTTTTTGAGAGCTCCTGCTTCTGTACTCGCGGAAAGTTTTGCTGAATTTTTTGACCTTGTGTTTTCCGAAAGTTTTATTCTTGTGTGTGTGTGAATATTAAAAAGTGTTTCTGTGATCTACGAAATCCGCACAAGAGCATAAATTTTTCTTCCACCAGAAAAGGACTGGTTTTTGTGCGATGGAGAAGGGAATTTCGACTTATCTGCCTTTTAAGGTGAGACTTTTTGTAACAGAAGAGGATGTGAGTGAAGCGTGTGCTCTGTCAACACCCCCTAGAAAATCTAGGGGGTGTTGGCTCTGTCCCCCGGAAAGGTATCCAGAGGCGGCGCATGAGCGCCAAAGCCGAGATTTTCTTAGTCGAGCGATCTGGCATGAGATGGTTGGTTAGTTGGGTGGGTTTTGTGACGCAAGGTCCAAAAAGGACAAGCTGCGCCAAAAATTAAGCTTTAAAGAAAACTTATATATTTTAGACAAAACCTAAACTCAACATTAAAAATTTAGAATACAAAATTATTTGTATATATTTTAAAATTTAAAAAAGTATAAATAAACGAAAGTAAAATAAAATTCCAAAATTTAAATAAAATTAAGGAAACCAATTTCCCTTAAAAAGGAAAAAAGATTTTGGTGGGGTGACTCCCCCATTAAATCATTCATGGTTAAAAGGTCTGTTCAAAAATATTTAAAACGGTAAAGGCTAAAGTAAGGACATGAAATTAAAATATGAGTAACAGTATATGGTTCATCACACTTTTCACACAATGGACTTCATTCACTTAAAAACTAATGTCTGTGAGAAACGTGTGGGTCCGATACGAAGGCGAGTTAAACAAACATCGGCACTTCGTAACGGTAAAACTTTTGAAGGGATGACGTATGGAAATATGGCACATAGCTTGTTAGAGACCTGCATATTCCAGTACTCCTGCCAAAGATAATTAACAAATTTTTTAACAATCTTTCTCACATCGAAAAGAATGACAAATGAATGAAGTACAGATGATGCAGCTTTAGCAGCTGCATCTGCCTTTTCATTTCCCTCTAGACCTACAAGACCTGGGATCCAACTGGCATGAGATGGAGCTGACCCGCCAGGACTCCAAGTACAAGAACGATGATAGTGAACTAGACAGCAGCCTACCAGCGCTTCATCCAGAAACTGAATGCAGACGCCCTTTAATTAAGAGGTCAGTGCAAGTTTTTCTCTTTTTGTTTGTCAAATTTCAATGTGACTTTTAATACCCCTGACTCTGTTGACATAGCATGTACCTATTCGGACTCCCTAGTTTCTAATAGCTCTTCTGAGTCTGACACTGATTCTGACAATGCGCATGTTTCAAGTTCTAATGTATTGGTTGAATGTTGTGATGTTTCTCCTGTTTCTCTTGACGTAGTGGCTACTAACCAAGTTACTAATGATGTTTCTGGTGTTACTAGTGTTAATGTTATTTCCTATGTTTCTCGTATTAATGATTGTACAAATGTTTCATGTGTTATTGATAGTTCTAGTGTTAATGCTGTTTCTAGTATTTCATGTACTGTTTATAATGTATGTAATGATGTGTGCCCCTTTAAAAATGATCATGTTAATCTTAAACTAAAATCTAAAAATCCCCCTAAAAAGAAATTAACTAAATCTAAAGTAATTCTGGACTCCTGTACTCTAAAGAACCTAAATAAGTTAGCGAGAAAAGTAATCCCCCAAATCAGCCAGGTAATTATCAAGATAATGAAGCAAAAATAAGTAAATAAAAATTAAATGTAAATAAAGTAAATAACCAAAACCATGAGATGTCGAGCAGTAGTGATGAGGAAATAACAAACTAATTTAAAACGCGGTCTAAACAAACTGATAGTGACTCAAATGACTACTCTAAAATAAACCCCAATGATTTCAAAGCTGTAAATAAAAGACATAGGTTGAGGCTAAACGAAAAAACCAAAAATGAGAGTTTTAAAAAAAGATCAAGTTAGACTAGCAAAAAGATTTAAAACAGTAGGTGGGGTTAAAACAGCAAATAAATTTTCAAACTTAACTGTTGAGGAGCCCCCAAAACACTTAGAACAAAATAAGGAAGTTGAAGAGACTAATGTTAAAACTAAAAAGTAAATGATAAAACTCAAATTAATAAAGTAGGCCCCATAATAATTAAAACTAAAACTAGAACAAAAACCTTAATAAAAGCAATTAATACTAAACTAGACAAAAATAATTTCCAATTTAAGGCAACAGGCGAAAATTTAAAAGTATTTGCAAATTCAAATGATAAACATAGGGAACTAACAAAATTAATTATTTTCTTATCCCCCAAGCAAACGAAAAACCAGTAAAAGTAGTAATTATAGGACTAGCCATAAATACCGAAATTGAGGACATAGAAGAGGAATTAACTGAACTAAATTTTAATATAAGTAACACAACTTAAAAGATCAAAAGACTACAGGTCCCCCTACAAATATTTCAAATTCAACTCAAAAAAACAGAAAGCATTGAGGAAATTTATAAATTAAAGAAATGTTGTGGTGTGATACTTTCGGAGGAACCATTCCTGATTAGGAATAACGCTTTCCAGTGCTACAACTGCCAGGGATGGAATCATGGGTAGTCGCAGTAAACATTCAACAAAAATGCTTAAAATGTGCAGGCCCCATCAAACCAGGGATTGTAAAAAACCATTAGAACAAAAACCAAAATGTATTAATTATGGAGGAGAACATACTGCAAACTATTTAGGGTGTAAAAAGGCCCCCAAACCAAAATAGACCCCAAATTCAAACCCCGTTAGGAAAAATTTCAGTTACGCCCAAGCCTTAAATAAAAACAACAAACTTAACAGAAAAACCAAAACAAGCAAAAGTAAATATCTCTAAGCAAATCCAACAAAATAA
>JAPDSC010040348.1:5452-15896 GCA_026290005.1 Latrodectus geometricus
ATATATATATATATATATATATATATACCATTATTTCTTCTGCATTATCAAGCTTATAATATAGTTAATATAAATATACACAGCTAAATATAGAAAAAATTTCAATATTATTTAGCATCAATTCCACTGCCGCCCACCCTGTCTATTGGTCAGCGTGCCTGACTGAGGATAGGGAGGTCCTGGGTTTGAATCACGGTTCGGGCATGGATGTACTTTCTCTTTCTATCTCTCTCCTGTCCTTGTCCTTCTCTTGTATGAATAAAGTATGAATGGTTGTCTACTTTATGAGTGGGTACCTATGGCATGCACACCGAATTAAGGTTCAATTGGAAAAGTGGAGCAGCGGGCCTCTTATTGCCAGCCTGGCTAGCATTCGACAAAAAGAAGAAAAATCAATTCTATATCACTTTATATTTATTATTAATATCATTATTTTCATGTGTTTATATTGGATTATACAATGATAGATGCACCTGACAACGCTTTTGTAAGACAACAGATGTGTGAATGGTTAACTGCTAAATAGTTTTTGGCTACAACAATGGCAAGTTAACAGGATTTAAATAAGTTTGGATGTGGTTTTATATTTGGCACATTAGAGATAGGATGAAGCATCACTAATATATTAAATTTCGGATTTTCGCTGTCATTTGAAATCCTGTTAAAAAGCTTTTATTCACATTTAAGATAATTTGACATGAATTTCTATTTTTTTTATCAGGTAAACATCAAACATCCTACAGTGGTGAGCCGGAAGAATAGGAACTTGAGAGAAGGGGATCATTGATTACATAAGACATTTCTTAAACTTAATAGACGTGTAATACATTCGCAATTTGCTGCGTATAAGTAGCTTAGAAATCATTAATTGGACTGTAATAACTAAGTTGCGAATCATTCTTGATATGGTTTTTCCAAACCTTACCCATGCTTGTTCTATTACTAACGTATTATGTTTTAGGTTTACAAAACTACCATTGGGGAATTGATGACTGGAAAGATCTTACCTGGTTTGACGTGTCTCTTCTTAAAATGTATCTTACGAATGGACATACGAAGATGTGAAAAAACCGTATTCATGGTATGAATTTTGCAAGTCAACTCTGTTCTAGTTTATGGAACTTCTGTGATGATTTGGAAAATATAAAATTGATGGGATATTGGGTCTCTGACAGACTTTATGTCTAATTATGACCATTGCGCATTATTACAGAATGATGTTAGATTGATACATCGAGAAATGTGGGTACCATTGCTTTATTACCACTATTTTAATTTTAGATACTTTAATTGGTCATTTATTTAACTCTTTAGACATGAACATTATTGATTAAATCTGGGATGAATTCTAAAATGCGTCTTACAGAAAAAAATCTATAACTAGCACTCCTGTGGATATTCAAATTTCCCAGTAGTATTAATAATTTATTGATTGTTCTTCTTATATATGTTATGCTATTTTAATCTATTCCATCCTTTTCTGTATTACTACAAAGGTATAATATACAGTAACTGAACACTGTTACTCGTAGCAGTTTCGAAATTTTTGTATTTCTTTGTATTCGAAAATTATAAGCTTGAAATATTTTGTAATCACTTAATGAAGAGACAATAGATTATTCTATTTATATTTCTAGTATGGTTCCCGTAAGAAATATTATAATAGATTGATAAAAAAGAAATTTTTATTGTAGTGTGAGAGGCAGTATTTCATATGTTATGCATAGTTATTCTCTTGTAAATTTATAAAAAAATTCTCTTTAAACATATGATCTCAAATTTTTTAAAAAATTTCTTAATTATGCTTTTTAAATTGATTATTATTACGTGTTTAACATGAAGACTAAATGTTTCCGATTCTTCATACTTAATTATTTAATTTAAAGTATACAATATGTAAATTTAAATCTCTGATTCTCTTAAGTTTCCAATTAATTTCTTAGACCAAATATTAAAAATTATACTAACAAAGATGTTTTGATACTAATCTTAACTAATTCATGGCTTCATGATTTCAAAGCTTTAAACTTAGTTTCTAACTCAGTGTTACAAAACCTTAATTCTACAAAAAAGGTGGTATAAAAATAAAAAAAAATTACAATTTAAATTATTTAGATTAAAATTTTCAAATAAGAAAAAATATTACTTCATTCTCAATGATCCTTTTTTTTTTTATAAATTTTGATTATGAGATTTAGTAAAATATAATTTATCTTTCTTATTATTGACAAACTTCAAGAGTAAACATTTTAAAATATTGATTTGCGAGATTTCAAGTATAAATTGAGTTTCTCGAAGAAAGATATTATTAAATTATGCAAATTATTAAATTACGGAATTGCAACACAAGCTTTGAAAGTTTTATAAATGTGTAATTTAATGTGTACATTTAGTCTATTACTCATTTAATCTGCTTACAGTGTGTTCATTTAGTCTTTTATATTAGCGTAATCTTTTTGCTATCAACGTTATTTATTATATTCAATCTAATTTCTTTATTATGATTAATTATCATCATTTTTTCTTTAATTTCAATTAATTTTATTTTATTTAATTTTTAACTAATTAAGTTTTAATCTCTATCAACTTAGTTTTGTTAAAAAATCAATTTTAAATTTCACTTTTATTTGGTAACAACAATGGCATTTTTTCCCTGCATATGTTTTTGCTATCGAATTTATAAAACATGAATTTGTTGTTTCACTCAGATTGGTCTTAATGTCTACATCACGTTATTCTGTTTTAATTAATGCGCCGATTCGGTCACTTGATGTTGACATAACCTGTTTAACCAGGGTCAAATGGCTTCGGGCATATGACATCTATTTCTGGAGAGGAATCGGTGACATTGACGCTTTCGCATCGGTTTGAAATCCAAAAGTCGTCAGAGAAAACTTGGTCCGTAAAACTTTTACTGTTCAGCGAACGGAAAAAACAAGGCAACTTAAATTGATTCGAGCCACATGCACGTTGTCGCAAACCATTTAACCATCTTCTAATAGTTTCTGAAGCATGTCATGTTTTGTTAAAAGACCGGTATTGATTCAGTCAATTTGAAATTTAAAATAGTACATTTTTCTTGAATACACAAATCATTCCATGAACACCAAAATCATATTCAACAAGCCATTTCACGTTTGTGCATTCTACTCGCAAGATGACAATAGAACAGAGAAAGAAACAAAAGAAAATCAGCCACCACATAGTTAAATTTCAATCAGCAAAGACGATATAAAAAATTCATTCATTTGCTTTTTTTTGCTTTTGTTATTATATTATGGATTTTCGTTCAAATGTTTCCTTATTAGTAATTTATGTAGAGTTTTATAAATTAACTATATGATTTTGAGTTGTAATGGCATAAAAGATTGGACATTTATTGTTACGACGAATATATATATATGTGTGTTGTTTATGATTTTTGGCATATAACAGATATATATATATATATATATATATATATATATATATATATATATATAATTCCTATTTCTACCTATCGCTTGGTGACAGCGACAAAAAAGTGCCCCAAACATTTTCTCGTTAATCAGATATACGTTATTTTACGACACCCTACACCCACCACATCGCCACATAAATTCAGAGACATAAAAATCCGTCGTTCTGTAAGCTGAATGGAATAATATATTTTTGCACTTTATTTTTTTTTTTAAAAAAAGGGCACCAATAATTTATTAAAGGTATAATCTTGTTATCTGAGGGAATTTTTATTCCAACTTTATAAATTGTAAAATATTTGGTATGCAGAAATTGTTTTCACATTTTAAAAATAAAAAAAAAATAATTATTTTTAAAAATTTTTTTTATCATTATCGAAAAATTAGAAAATATTTCGAGTTTTATGCAAAATATATATTTCATTGTAAATATACCTCAGAAATCTGTGAAATCATTTTTAGAAAATCATACAGTGTGTGTGTGTGTGAATCCTTTCTAATTAAACATTTTTATAGTAATTGCATATGATTTGTAAATCATCTACTATGAAATATTCTATTTGAATTTTATCATTTTTGATAAGATAGCTTAATATAAATTTTCACAAAAAAAATTATAACTGTATTTGAAAAATTGATTAACAAATTAATGTCATTAATATTTTTAACTATAATTAAATGTAATAGTAAAAGAGTTGAAGTTCTTCATAATAAACTTCAAAGGACTGATGAAAAATATCTGCTTTCAATATATTTCTAAATGGTTACAATCATTATATTTGAAGTTTATAAACAATATTAATAAATCATATTTAATCCATGAATTAAAAATTATGCTATCCATGAAATAAAATCAAATGATTTAAACTCTTATCTTTCTCTACATAAACAGCATCTAAAAAGGAGCTATACATAAAATTACAACTACGAATCAGTAATTTTATCTTCAGAGGAAACGAATAACTGTACCTTAAATGAAAAACTAATTTTCTAAAATGAAGCAACTTGTGAATACTAAGTATAGATTGTTTAAGATAAATTATAATCATATAGATTTTCAAAATGCTGGAAATTGGAATGTATATACTTCAAATGGTATTATAGCAAAAATATATGTTTCAATATTTAAAAGAATTCTGCTCATTAATTGGAACATAATAATGAGAGCATTCTTTGCAAAATAGGTCCACGAAAATAAAAAATTATATAAAAAAATATATGTTTTATTTATATTTCAAATATTGACAAAACTCTCCAAAATTTGATAAATCATTTTGTCTCAATGGGCCAAATAGAAATTAATTCTAATTATAGATATCAAATAAGAAGTTTTGTATAAATATTTTATATAAACTTCCTTCGGACTGTCTTAATTATCAGGAAATCAATCTCACAATAAAAACACTTAAATAGATTCCTCAAAAAAATAATATTACGAGTAAACCTGTATTATTTCTTATATTAAGAAATTAAAATAGATAAAATCAAATATAAGATTAATTATATACAAATTATTGAACTCTGCTGGTATAGTTCAAATGTAAGTAAACCAACGGATTCACGGGCTATATCAGAAACCATTTGTTACTAAGAAAGCAAAAGAATAGATAGCATTTGATCTTCCTAGCGAATTTTATTAGTTTCTTAGGCTTCTTATTAGTAGAATACATTAGATAAAGATGCTTTCTAAAAAGAATTGAGTGAACTTTAAATGCAAATGAATAATTCCGTAATTATGTTTTTAAAACACGTACCAGAAATACTAAAGACAAATTAAAATTTTTAAAATAATTACAACTTTATTTGACCATAGTATAATTAAAGAAGGTTGAAACGTATCTAAAGTGATGGGTTTTCGTATTTGTTATGTAGCTATTGGTGTTTAGTAAAAAACCCGATAAAAATAATGCGCTTCATTACTTTGATTTCTATAGATTTGAACTTCCTAACAATTTAATCTTTAATGCATAATATCAGCCCCCAAATTCAGCTTTTCAATTTGACATAAACGTTATAAATATTTAACGTTTATAATATTTATGTCAATTTCATCTTCCGAAGAGAGCTTATTCTGAAATTTTATTTCTTTTTATTAACTTCTTATTTTATGATCTGTTATATTTTTGGAATAGATTACAATCTAACTTTTTTCAACGGTGGCATTTTTTGCGCCTGCACGGGTTTGATTTTAAGATTATTTTAATTCATTATTTCCTTGTGTAATAATTATTTATAAACATTTTTGAGTAATTTTTCTAAGAATGTACCGTTCTTTTAAGTTATAGAAGCAATTCTGAACATATGTTTTTTCCTGTGTAGTTTTGTATTGTTTTTTTCTGTATAAAGTTTTCTAACCATGTATTATGATATTTGTTGCATATCAAATCACGTGATAAATATTTTATATATATATTAAATATTTATGTGAGTTAATAAGAATAAATATATTAAGATACATTACGGAAATATGAATGTACATAACATAAATTATTAGACATTATTATTAAAATAACGCAAGTCTTAAGAGTTTTAATTACTTAATAAAAACTTCTCTGAGAAATTTTTATTCTTTGATTTAAGTAATTTAGGAAAGAAATTTCCTTCGTAAATTACCCAATTAACTTTTATAAACGACTTCCTGATAGTTCTTTGGTTACATAATAGTTTACAAATTAATAAAATGAACAAAAATTAAAAAAAAAGAACTTCTTAGCACCAGAAGAATTATTATGCACCCTATATAAAATTAGACAAGAAAGACAAGAAGCAAAGCAGTTTTATGGCTGGCCTTAACGGAAGAATTACTTTTATACAATAACTTTTTTTCACAGCTTTAATCATTTTTATTGTTTTCTTTACTATCTAATAAAAAACATTTTGCTTGGTGTAATGTTCGTAAATTAAATGAATGGAGCATTAAATAAAAAATAAGATTAATTTTAGGTTGAAAAGTTGTTATAGTTTTTATATGCATGTTTTGTTTGGTATTTTTGTTACAAAATTAAAACTTTTTCTAGCTCGTGCAAATATTTTAAAATTTGTTCCAACAACTAATTTTAAGATATGACTTATGTATAATTATTTGCTGAAAGGCAATTTTATATAATATAATATGATTTTATGTTAAAGAAATATTATCCACTAAAGTAGATAAAAAGCGCAAAGTACAAATATTAAAATACAAATTAAACAAGTTTATTTACATTGATATTTTATAATATTATCCGTATCTTTTATGTGGATAACGTAATGGTAAATTAACTATATAAAATATTATATGTTTTATAATTGCATAAGATAATTTTTAAATTGCATAAGAATTTAAAAAATAAACAAATATGTCTTATATTTTAAATTCTTATGCAATTTAAAAAATAAGGCATCTTTTTTTTAAATTGTAAAAGAATTATTGTTCTGAAATCACGTAAAATGTATTTGTTGTTCATATTTCTTATGCAAACTTAGAATTTGTCTCTTATAACATAGTTTTTTTAATTGTTATTTTTATATTTATTATTATGCAATCAATCTTTCCTATGCGATAACATATAGCTTTTATTTTGATCACGAGATATCATAAAATTTAGAAATAGTAAATTATTTCGGAAATATTATGTACAAAATAAGTGGTTGTGTGGAAATCTTACAACGAAAAATACATTATTTACAAACATAATTCATATTTTCCAGGATTCTATCTAGTTTTTTATGTATGTGAAATTATTTCTTTTTTATAATACAAAATTCTTTATGTAAATATCAATTATAATAATCAAAATATTGAAAACAAATTTGTTTTTTTTAAGTTAACAAAATTAAAATTAAAAATAACAATAGAATAAATTTAACAACATTAAAGTATTTGAAATATGAGCAAAATTAAAAATGACTTAAGCTTATCTCAAAGTATTTTTACGTATTATTTTTCACTCTATTTTTAAGTGTAATTTCTATTTTTATTTTTCTATATCACTCTTTCGAAAATGGAATGAGATATTACGTGCGGACGCATTTTATGTTTTGTTGATTCATATTCGATCTTGCGTATTGTAAAAGAAAAAAGTATACATTTGTGTAATGTTCAAATCTATATTATTGTGGATAAAATATAAAGAATAAATGTGGTTGTCACACAAAGTGTTTGATATTTATTGAAATGTATATGACAGAAAGCTCTTGGAGGAAATTCATAATTTTGAAAGGTCAAGAATCAATAAATTAATATACATATACGCAAGAAATATATATACACGTATAATGTTTGATTAATTTATTTTCTGAAATAAACATAAAATAAAAAGAAATGTAATAAAAATTCACTTCTATTTGGGAAAAAATTAACCATAAAATAAATTATACAAAAATCTTATTTAAGTATTTGTATTTTATTGTTCCCGAAAATTTATCTTTGATTAAAAATTAAGCAATTTAAAGTTACAATAAACTGTAAAATATAATATTTGCCATCTTTCAATGATATTGTTGATATATATATATATATATATATATATATATATATATATGTTATGCTGATGAAGTCAGTGATGAAGTCAGTTAAGTGATGTATAAAAAACATTAATGTGAAAGTATGGATTAAAAAAATAGATTAAATGCCTTAATGTGAAAACTGATAATTAACTGAGTTATTAACATAATAAAATCAGTTGGTTAAAACTCGCAAATTTATGGATTTAGTAATAAATTGCATTGAATAATACATTATATGAATATTCAAGTTCATTAATTTTCATTTTAAATAAAATCATGTTAGTATCTCTTTTTCAACTCTATACATGTTTTATGTTCTAGATTATCAATGTTAATAAGTAATGCTTTTTTTTTTAAAAAAAAAAAGATTTTACAAGAAATATTTTTATCATAGCTTAATTTTTTAAATAATAGCTGAGTAGATTCAGTTCAGTAAAAAAAGAAGTATCTCTTTAATATAATCAGTATCGCTCCTTCCCTAAATAGTGATGATGCCCATATCTATTTTTCTTCAATTAATAACATGACATAAGGGATTTTCGATAGGCAATATATGCGAAAAAAAAATGCAGGCAAGTGAGGAATTCAATTTTCTAGACAAGGAAGTTACTCTGGAATTTGCAGCGTGTGGGTGTGCATTGTTCTGGTGAAACATGACCTCATAATCTAAAGGCAAGGACAAAAAACACAAGCTAGAATATCTTGAAATATAATGTCTGGTTTATGTATCGGTAACGTGTAATACAGTAGTATGAGAATGGAAATTATTACCATCACAAAAACCATTTTACTAATCAGTACAATAAGAGAATGTGCATGACAAAACTAGCTACCTTTCTTCATGATGTCTTCGAACTCTTATCTGTCCATTGTGATTCGTCCTTTGATTAAGAAAACTTTGTTATTCGGAGGTTAATCTTTAACGTTCAGAGTGCACTTACAAGCGCAAACACGATGGTTAATAATAACAGCAATAGATGCAGTATTTATATTTCATTATTTTGTAATTAATGTTGAATGATTCATAAAAAATCTGATTATTTTACTGCGGTACAAGGATACATTTTATAATATAGTTATACACACTCGCGCTCACAGCGAATTTCAATTGGAAGCAATATATTAATATGGAGAAAAAGAAATCCATTATTTTTACGTGAACTTTATGTAACTTCTTTTGGATTCGCTTTGTAAAAAGGTTTAAAACAGCTTTCATGTAGATTTTTAGGTCTTGCGCGTTACGACTGCTGACATGCGGTTAACTTCAATCATTTTTGATATTTTAAAGATATTTTCGACGATGCTGTATCCACATGCGAGGTGCATCTCTAACATCAAAAATACCAGAACGGAATCGACGAAACAAAAATTGTACATAACTGGTTGTTACAGTCTTATACAGGACGATAAACACCTTTCACAATTTTAGCCACCCGGCTATCTTTTTCGCCGTTACAAGAGAAAAACGAAAATGTATCGAATTTTCTGTTTGTTGTTTTCCATTTTTAAAACCTTGTACTCGTAACTGAGTTAATCAAACAAAAAACCGCAAGAGGATATTTTAGTGTCAAATGTCACCTTTCCAACAAGCATAAATCTGAAATTGTTTGATAGATATCTCACGAGATATCGATCACTACAGACGTCTACCGAAAAAATAATGGATTACTTTTTCTCCAACTTAATATATATTTAAATTTATATATTCTATTGATTATAAAAACTTAAGAAATAAAAATTGATAAGTTATGATACTATTGAATCAGTGTAAAATTCTAAAATTTATAAGGATGTTAAAAAAATAATATTAAAAAAATAAGTGTTAATTTTAATGAAACATTATCTACTTAAATAAAATTAGAAAAATTAGAAATAGTTAAAAAAAATATTAGTATTTCATTTTAAATTAACAATAAATATTATTATGTGATGAAAATTAGTGTAAAGAATTTGCGATCATAATAAATAAAGGATAAAATTAAACTGTGTCATTGTTTAATTATTTAAAAGTGAATTAATTAGCAAATTTTAATCTGTAAAAGAAAAAGTTATTAAACTTTTAATTTTTACAAAACATGAACATATTTCATGCATTTTGTTTTCTAGATAAGAAAATTATAAAAATCTTATAAATAAGAAATGTACATAATTAAAATCTGTAGGTTGGTTTTATTAAATGTTTTCAGAAATTTGAAATAGTAGCAATTTTTATTACCAGCTGCTTCTGCTTATATCTAAATTTGAAAATAAATTATTTTATTATAGTTATAGTTGATATATATTTTATTATAGTTGATACAATTATTTTATTATAGTTGATGATAAACTTAGTGAAATGAGTTTAATGCGATAATGAATTTTCTGAAGACAATTAAATTATAAAAAGAAATATGAAATTCAATTTTTGATACATAAGCTGTATTGAAGGTCAAGTTTTGCTTGTTATTATTTTACCTGAAAATATAAGCATATATACATCTATCTATCTATATCTATAT
>JAPDSC010040348.1:30896-45342 GCA_026290005.1 Latrodectus geometricus
ATATTTAATAGTGTTCTACACACTTTTACTTATTTTACAATGATAGTCTGTAGGGCGTGTGGTTGAAAGAGCTTTTCAAAGCTAATGTCTAAGAAAGTGACCATTATCTATCAAAGATATTCTTAGAAGGTAAAATGCATTGGCTGCTCTATTGCTTAATAATTACTTTTTATTTTAAGATTATCTACATCTTAGTGTCAAATAGCTGAATTGGAGTCATATTTAAGATGTAGTAAGTGAAAATAAATAGATAAACCGGGAAAAATTATCCATTATTTGAACAATTAGATTCCTTTCCAAATGATCAATTATTTTGATGCTATAGATGTATATGTCGCTACATAACGTTCTGCATTCTAATTTTCCATTTATTATGTAAGTATATGCATGCATACATAATACATATTTTAAACATTTTTCCCCTAAATTTTGGATTGAAAAATCATAATGCGACCTATTATTTAACCTTTTCCACTTATTTTATAAATTATTAATATCAAAATGACATGTATACATATCTTTTATGGTTTGAAATTAATATCATTATAAGTTACTTTTGTACTAAACTTGTATTGATCTTTAATTCAGGGTTCTTCTCAATTTGTTTTAGATAAAGGTTTAATAATTACTTTAAATAAAAAATATTTTAATTTGTTTAGATTTATCAAGATTCAGGAATAAAGTATGAAAAAATCTTCTCTTGTTCACAAATAATGAAATGTAATTATTTCCCACCATCTCAGCATCACTAATGTTTGATTCTTTACTCATGCTAGAGAGTTTCAGGGTGCTGCTCATAGGGACTATAACAAAGAAGGTCGTTTTCAGTCCTATCACTATTAGTTTCATTGGAAATTCCGTATTCCGTTTTACAAAACTTTTCATGAGTTCTTCTGATATTGATCGTAAGCAGAAAATTCCAATGGCATAATTCTGACCACACGCATATTACAAATTGATTCATGGCATCGAAGTTATTTTCTTCGTGATACAATTTCTACGTCTTAAAGTTGTTTATTATTGAAAATTTATACATATGTCAAAAGTCTACAAAACACTTGTTATGTCTCATCAGGAATAATCATATGATCATAGTTATCTTCTTTCCGTTATTGTTTCTCTTAGCCACAAGTGGACTTGTAAAAAAGAGTCCAGCAGAATCACTGATTTTAATCAGAGAATACATTTTTAAATCCGCTTTTATAATACAGTTTAAGACTACTCTTTCATCATCCTTCTTCTCTATCTCAACAAATAATACCAGTTGAAGAGCTTTGTCTTGGATAAAGAAAGAAATAAGCAGGAAAAAGACATAAGGTTGCTATATCCTCACAATGTTCAATTATATATTTTACTGTAGTACTCTGTACGGGATATTAAACTAAACCATTTTAGTCTGCATTTCCGATATAGGTATGCAAATAAAAAAAAAATTTCGAATTTGGATCACGTAATTTTGAAGATGTAAAGCAATTTTTGCAAGCTTTAAGCAGATTTTTTACGCAATTATAGTATTATGAAGAATTTGATTCTTATTTTTTGCGTAAACCATTGAAGACACACTGTTACATAAGTACAATGTTCCTTTTACGAATTATTTCGTAGCATTTAATCCTTTCAGTCATAATGGCATATCCACATTTTATGTTTTCAGCTTCAAAATAAAACTTTAGCATTTACACTTTTCACTTAAAATAAGTGCCAACTTTTCAAAGTGTATTCTTATGATTTACTCTTCCTATACACACCACCAAAAAAAAAAAACTTTTTACCACGTCAACACTGCTTCTGGCTTTTCTCTTTCCCTGTTTCGTTGCAAAGCAAAAACCTTGATTGTTAAATTTTGCTGTATAACCAGTCAATCCTTCCCAATTGTCATACACAAACCAAATAAACAATTTTTTTTTTCCAATCTCAGTTTAAAAGTTTTCTTGCTCTTTACCTCTTAAATTAATCTCCCCACTAAACATTCCGATATGAAAAACATTTAGTGATGAGTACTTTTAAGTTATACGGGAATTGAAATATGGAAAGAAGACAATAAAGAAAAAATCAAAAGAATTATCTGAATAAGAAGTTCAGAAGTTTGAATTTTTTAAACATCTGAAAAATTGAAACGTAAAATAGGTAACATTCCTTTATATTCTAAAAACCTTCAAATCATAATTTTTGAAATAAGAATTTTATAGAAAGTATTAAAGACCTGGGGAAAATGATATAAATAATCCGTCGTAATAATAGTCCAATTTTCAAGCTAGCATTAAAAGCAGAACTTGGTTTACATGTAAAATAACACAACAGAGACATAAAAGTATCTCACATATAACAGACTGGTGCACCTTAAGATTAATTTCAAATATTATTTTTTGAATTATACAAAGAAAATTAAAATTGATAAAATCTCATTATAAAAACTGCTACTTCGAAAATTGTTATTTTTTAGATAGAAAAAATTCAATTTTTCTGGCCCAATTTATATAATTTATATATGTGCCCCAGCTATAGAAATTTTTACTATTACTATTTATGAACGTAACCGGGTAATTCTTTCATTTTTCAAATAATTGATGGCTCTGTGATAAAGTAAGGAGTTTTTGCACATGTCGGCAAAAAATTAATTCTAGTTATTATCAACAAATGATTTACCAATAGCACATACTTTTGGTCCACTTTTAGAAGAATCAAACCAGAAATTTAACAAGACTTGCTATGTATTTTAATTAACTTAAAATTGTTTCAAACAGAAAAAGTGGAACTTCTAACTGTTAAAAATCCTAATTCAGATATGAATTTCATAAAAAAATTTCTATCATCATTTTCTTCGTCAAGTGTATACAAATAACTGTCAATATCAATTTATATATGAACTGGTTATATTTATAATTGATGAATGGAACAAAATTTCAAAATCTTTGCTCTAAAACTTAATTAATTCAATGAAAAACCAAATATTTGTACAAATATGATGAATCAGTAACATTTTAGTTTTATTAAAAATATATGAAGAAGTGATTTTGAATTATATAGCAGATACTTGAATGGAAAATTTTAAAGGAGTATATATACAATATCTATATTACATTTAAAATCCCTTAAAAAACATTACGGATATATTTTATCTTTCATTTATTCAAACTAACTTAACTTAATTTATAGTTTTTTGTCAAAATTACAAAGAAACAATGTAGTTTTATGATTTTTTAATATATATATATATACTATAAAGAAAAACAATTAAATTTCAAATAAAAAGCAGAATTGTATTTCAATGATTTTAATATCCAAAGAGCGACAGGAATATAGTTATTATTAATACCTTCATAATTATAATTAATCAATACCAAATTTCAGACACTGTGTCATTGTAGATAATACATATTATCTAACATAATAATTAAATCATAATACATAGCATGTCGTTGCAGATAATACACATTGTAGACAATACATTACATCCAATATGCTAAACTTTAATTGCATAAATAAAGTAACAAATCTTTTAGGTCTAATAACTTCAGTAAACATTTTTAAATCGTTTTACCTTCCTTGTGTGATATACTCAAATAAAGAGGTTATTGATAGATTAAAGCTGTAAGATGATTATTTGCTTCAAAGTTAAATTGCATATCAGTAGTTGAATATTAGTTTAATGATAAGAGTCAAATTGTTTTAATATATAATAATCTAGATTTTAATTCAGGATTTTGAGAATTAGAACTATTCCTCGGGTATCAAACACTGCTAAATTTAGATTATTGTTTAAGTAATATTCTCTCTTTCCCTCTTACTCTCCCTCGCTATTTAAGATAATATTATTAAAAAGTATGATGCATCTGATTTGCTTTAAGGAAGCGTGATTCAGTAATCTCATGAAAAGAAATATTCCATTTTTCCGTCAATTCCTCATGGGTTTGGCTTATTGCTTTTTGATAATAGTGAACTTATAAGTGCTGAATGGGCTAAGATCGACAGTTTAAAAGGGATTCCAAACCCCAACAAAAATTCATATTGGTAGTGGAAAATGACTGTTGGCGCAAGCGTAGAAACCCGAAGCGCCCTCTATGTAGATGAGAGCATTCCGCCTTTGACCACGGAGGAGAATGGAGCTTGACTGACTGCCAGCTTATTACTTAACACTTACTTGTTATTTGCTACTTTTACTTGTTATTGTTTTATATAATAAAGTTAATAAAAATCTACACGAGGTCTGTCGTTTTAATTTAAACTAATTACAACACCAGAAACGTTTTGAAATTTATGGACTAACAATGACTTCATTGTTAAACTGAAGGAGAACGAATTTCAATAGCCGTCTTCAAGTGTTAAGAGAAATACAGTCATAAAATTTAAATTTTTAGAACATTGTAAATTTTCAGATATGATATAAGAATTTTCATCATAAAAAATATCACTGTTAAAAAAAGGGAATGTTAAAGAAATAATTTTTTGATTGTTTGAGTACAATATTTTAAGTAATTAAAATTTCATAATTTTTTGAATTATAGAATTTTGATTAACTGTATGACAGTTTATAATATGTTGAATAATGATAAATTTTAATTAGTTGTATGACAGTTCAAGTTGTAAAATAATTCATAATATGAAATAATGAACTGTTTTTCTGTTCCCACGCAAATGTATCAGTTGTAAATATTCTAGCCATACTTAGTTAGCTCATTAATTCCACACATTCAAAAGTAAGAACAGAAAATTCCCTGAAATCATTTTGAATACATGAGTTGAGATACACTCGATGCAAACCAAATGAAAAGTATTTCTCAAAAAACATAATGTAGGGTTTTGAAAAGTTTGTAAATATACAATCTCAAGACTATATTAAAATAAAGAATAGAGACACAATGAAAGACAATCGCTGCAATTGCGGGTTGGTTATTTGGTGAAATATGCCTGAAAGGAATCACCTGGATGACTTAGCACATGGAAGAATGTTTGGAAAATTTGAGGTGGGTAGCTGAAAAGATCGGAATGAACGTTTCATTTTACTTGACTGAAAACCTTACAAACCATAGATTCAGCTGTTAGAAAGATTGGTGGTAGCCACTCAATGAAAGTGAAGTGAATAACAGATATATCATCCTGCAGGCAAAGAGAGCCCGATACCAGGCGGAAAAGTATTTTTGCTCAGTAACTGTATGCAGCAATGGAACGAAAAGAATCGTAGTTTATTGTGTCTAGAATCCTTCACAAAGGTGTCAAGTCGCCCTCTTGATTAATCACAACAACACTTTTAATCGTTTAAAGTAGTGTAAGGAACTAAAAAATTGGAAATCTTTTCGATGGAATCATGTCCTTTACGAATGAAAGTCGTTTCAGTGTCACAAGTGATTCTCTACACCATTAGCATCATTTGATTTGGAAAGAATTCTGGACATGGTATCATTCCATTAACACTACGGTATGGGATCGCTATGGTGGTCTTGAAATTTTCGTCTGGGAAGCACTATGCGGAAAGGGCGGACTGAGATTTCTGTTTACGACAGAGATTCTGTAACAAGATATCACTATTGAAAGGAGAATCTTTCCTCATATATTTCTGTTACAAGGTGCAATTGGAACAGACTTTGTTTTTAAGTACAACAATGCATGGTCAAACAGGACTCTTTTTGTTCAACAGTTACTAGAATGGAACGATAATAGTCTAAGGGACTAGCTAGAGTAACTTCCTGATTTAAATCTCACAGAACATGTGTGTAATGCTTTGAGCAGTTCCTTGCTGTGCTATTACAATCTCTAGAAAACTTCAAATAACTGAAATATCTCAGTGAAAAAAGAATATATTCTATATTAAGGATAATCAACTTCTAGTTCTCCCCTTAAATAGACAATCATGTGTAGCGAAATGAGTTCAATAGAGCCTTTTTTATTTGATTCCGTACTGTATGCATTGTATTCATTTTTGCGCTTCTATGCTTTTGTTAACGTTTAAGTACAAAATATTGTCTCCTTTCTGAATTTTATGTCACTCAGATGATTTCTAGTGGATTTATGCTGAAACAAATTGCTTGTTGCTTACGTTTTGTATACCAGAATAATGGAAACATGTTTTAAGAACTTAAATAAAAAATTTAAAAAATAGGAATTTTCTAAAATGTCCTGATTTTGTTTAGGATTAGTATACGAAAACTGTATATGATTAGGTCTTAATTTGTGTAAAAATATTAACACTGTTTATGTTTCGTTCACTTTTTTACAAAATCTGGCTTTTATATAAAATTTCTTTTATAAATTGATAGTATGCCACTTTTAAAAAGTTAAGTCTAAAAGTCTTAAAAAATAAATGACAGCATTTTTCTTTTTGTTCTACTTTCTATTTAACATAATATATAGTTTCATTAGACAGCAAATATTTCGGATCTCATCGTATTATTATTTCATAATTATTAATTCAAACATCTTTTCCTTTTAATTTTGATTACAAATGATTTGAGATACTTACTTAAATACATAAAGATTCGTTTATAAAAAGAGTTTTAGATTTATAGCTATTTATTTAAATTATTGTTATTTATTAAACAATTAATATTTTGTAATATTTGATGCAAATTGATTTTAATAAATAATAGAAGAAAATGAGATAAAAATAATTAATACACACACACACACTAGATATAAGAAAAATATTTTAATATATATAATTTCTGTACAAATGATTTCATAGTGCAATGGTGAAAATATATTTATCAAAATGAAAAATGCAGCTTATAGTAATAATATTTCCTGTAAAATCATGTCTGCAATTTCTAAATTCATTTTTTGTCAATACAAAGTTAAAAAAATTAGATATCATTTGAAAATAACTTATTGTAAAACAAGAAACAAATTTCAATCAGGATTTTTAACTATCACTATCATCACATAAGTAAAATAAATTTCTAACATCCCAAGAATGTAACACTGAACAAAACAACAATTAGTGACTCAAAATACGTAAATTTCCGGACACAATTTTATTTTCTAAACAAGCTCCATTTGGAATATCTATTCGATCACCATGATTAGCGATTATGATGACTGTACCCTGAAAAAATTAAAATTAGATAATAGAATTAGATAAGATTAAGTAATTTTTAACATAAATTATATTTATGAAGAGAAAATAAGTTTTCATATTTATTAAATTATTTTATCTTTTAAAATGACTCTACAACTACTTTTATGAATTTTCTCATTCGAAATTACATTATCAAAAATAAATGCTTTTTTTCATACTATATAAAAAATATGATAAACAGTTATTGCGTGTACAAAGCGTTAAAAAAAGTAAACATATCTTTATGTGCCTTTACAGTAGCCTCATTCATTACAGGGTTTGCATATTTTATGAAAGCAATGTGTAGTTCCATAAAGAGCTTTTAATATAAATTAATGAATATTTATCCCTCACAAAAAGAAACAGTGAGATCTTAATTAGAGCATTTAGCTTTATTTACCACATTCCTACTTAGACATATAAATCTAATCAGCACTAATGAGGCCAAAAGAAACGGGAAAAAATTCTTAATAGAAACTCTCCAAAATAATGGCTGAAGCTTCCTGTTTGTAATTTATTAATTTTAATAAATGAAAATATTATATAAAATATATTCTTTCCTGAGTAGTTCATTATAAATTAGTTTTTTTAAATATTTAATTATTTAAGAACATTTTTGTTAATATTTTGAAATAGCTTTGATGAAAAATTATATGATACTTTATGAAAAAATGTTTAAAAAAGCTATACACGTAGCTAAATAAAGAATGAAAAAAATACATTTTCAGTAAATATATATATAAATATGTATCGAAATTTTTGCAAATACTTCATTTATTTATAATTTTACTATATTTGCACAAATTGCTCCAAAGCTTTACTTCTTATCTTATGATTAAAAATCATAATAGTGGATATTTAGGTACAGAGCGGAATAAAAAATTCATACACTTTTTTCTCAATATTCCTGTTTTTAATTTCAATTTTTACTTATTTTTTATAACTCAGAATATTTTTTATGTAATATTTATCTGTAAAATTCATAGATAAAATCTTGTCCTCATTCAAAACTGTTTCTGATTTTAAAAAATTTCTTCTTGTTTTTTTATATTTTCATCTACTTTGTACAAAAAAATTCTAAAAGAGTTTATATTTACTTAATTTATCATGAAACTTTTAATTTTAATAAAAATCAATGTGTGTATTTATATAATGCTAGAAATATAAAGGTAGGCGAACATTCCTAATTAAGCAGATTTTATGTAAGAAGGCTGGTGCTGAAATGCAGTGTAAAAGTATTAGTAATTACAGCAGTATTTACATTAAATAAATGTGTGTGAAGACAAAAAGTTAAGACAAAAAAACTAAAATTTTATTTATTAATCAATTTTAAATTGTTTCTTGTAAGAACTCTGTGATGCCTTTCAATGTCTGCATCATGTCTGGAAATATGAAATTATCCACGTGCATACACTTCTATAAATGAAGACTCAAAACCTTTGAATGAAGATATTGGCAATTTGGCCTGAAAATCACCCCATGCATTATATAAATGAAGACTCAAAACCTTTGAATGAAGATATTGGCAATTTGGCCTGAAAATCACCCCATGCATTATCCTCAATTTTTCATTTTTTGCACTGTTTCATACTTAAAATGCATGTTAATAAGTTCTTCATTATTGTAACATGTTTGTTTCTTGGCATCCCTATTAAGAATGACGATTTAAACTAGCAAAGAATTTCTATTCCCAGTTGTGGGGTACATAATAAAGCCTTATTGTAGTATTTATTGCGTGTGCGTGAGTACCTAAATTTATAAAATATAGATAAATACAAACTACTTCAAATATTTAAGCTTACTTTCATGGAAACATCTCTACCAAATGTCACATCTCCGGATACTGTTAAATGATCTAATTCTAGCATGTCTGGAATAGTAGCAAACCTAGACAAGAAATCTCGTACCTAAAATAAATTGATAAAATAAAATATAAATTTTTCGAAAAATGTACTGTTTTATGATACCGTTTATTGAAATGATAGGCATCCAGAAAAATAAATTGTTTCACTATGAAACCGTAAATTTTAAGTTATCTTCCTAATTTATCATATATATATATATATATATATATATATATTGGTTTAAATTTATAAAAAAAATGAATTGTACGGATACGGATTATGGCTTATACTTGTAATATTTTATCATTTTTTTGTAAAATTTTAACCATAATTGCTCGTGCTCGTGGTTAACAATGGCGTATTTTTTAAAATAATGTAAATATGTCGTAAAATTAAAACATCTATTACAAAAATGTATGCATTTTTCCATTACGCGTTTCTAATAATTTTTAGATATTTTTTTTACAAACTCCAAGCTATATGTTTGGAGTATTATCTTGAAAAAATAATATGTACCTTACTTTGCACGAAATAATAGAGATTAATAATGTTAAAAGTATCATTCCTAATTACCCTTTTCTCTAATTCTCTAACGTGACGATATTTTTTTTTTAAATCTCATGAAATAGTCTACTACATGCACTGAGGCTAGAAACATTATAAATACGCATGGTGATATGGTTATATAGGGTTTATCCTGACATACTAATGAGATGGATATAAAAATTATAACATTTGTTCCATTTGAAATAAGTACTTGAAGAGTGGAAAACTACACTATGTGATATAGGAGAAAAGGATCCATATATAGAAACATGTGATCCAATTAACATAGTTAATAGTTATTTTTTGGTAAATCATGATAATTGAATTAAAATCAGAATAAATTTAATGCTGCAAGTAGATTTTGTTATTTATTTGTATATTTCTTTTTAACTATTATCTATAACAAAAGAATCTCTATATACTGATTGAATTCTCAGCCTTATTTTTAAAGGATGTGTATTTTTTAATCCTCAACATTATCGCTAGCTCACTTACTATATAAATATTAGTTTCTTACGTATTCACAAATGACTTTCATTAACTAATTTTTTTAAAAATCGCTAAACCTAACGTGATTTTTAGAGCTTAACAAAGTTTAGCCTTCAATTCTATAAAAAAACAAATCTAGTATCTAAAGTTTTATAACATAATTAGAATAAAATAATATATCCACTTTAAAAACAGTGATATTTCCTCAATGCAAAAACTTCGATAAACACCATGTAAAAACTCAAGGTGGTTTGATGATAGAATCGTGCTTTTCAAAATGGCTGTTTTAAAAATCGGTCCGAGCCAATGTTGAGTAGTGATAGATGAGTTCTCTGTTTTCTGAGCATGTACATCAAATGGAGTGTGCACTTTAGAGTATTCCATGTTTTCACTCATGTAATATGTGAACACAACCCACAATCTAAACGAAGTTTCCCAAGAAGAAATTTTATCATTAAAAATATTTTATTAAAGCATAGGAAATCAAAACAAAGATGAGTTATTTCTTCAGCATTGTAATTTAAGCAATTTGTGAAGGCTTAATATAAAATGTATTGTTTTATATTCATAAAATAATTGATATATTGATATTAAATCATTTTTCCTCTTTATTATCTTTTCAAGAAAAGAAATTCATTATAGAATTTACTACCCAAATTTCTATTTCAAAATCAAATAAAAATAAGGAACATTTGAAATTTTTTCTTATCAACACAATTCTTCATGTATTGATGTTAGTAACCAAGATAACTAATTATCAATTAATTAAATCCTTTAATTTTTTAATGTAATTAATGTTTATTAAATGCAAAGAATCCAGAAGTATACATTATGATCATAATAAAAAATGTATTGAATAAGAGGATTACTATATATTAACCCCGTAGCATTCAAGTGCGTTAATAACGCGTTAAAAAGCTGTGTATTAAGGGGTTAATATGCTACTGTAATTAATATGCAATTATATTCGTATTCAAGAAACTTTTATTATATATATATATATATATAATTCATACTTGCCTTCATAAAATGCTGATCCCCTAACTTGACTAAAGGCGTTGTTGGGAATGCTCTCTTAGTGCTCATTGTCAAATTACCATTCTTCATATCATACAGATTACTCATGACCAACAAGAGATCGGAAGTTTTTTTAACAGGTAAGAAGCGGCTTCTAGGAACATTTATACCTAGAGAAATAAATCATTGAGTTGTTCTTCTGTACTAATTCAAAAATTTTAGTTATACCTTACTAAGCAAAAATATTATTTATTTTTTAATTTGATATAAAAAATATACATTTTTTACGATTTCAGAAGTAAGTATTCTCTTATGATCTGTATTAGCCTTAATAATCCCACAGAACCTGTCAAACGTATGTGTACTCATATTTACTAACTGTTTCTAAAAATTGTTTTAATCTGAGCAATAGATTTAACCTAATGGAAAAATAAAAGAATTGTTTTATAATCCCGTTCATATTCAACTTGTTTACTAGTTTCGAATTTATTTAAAGCTTGTTTTATTTTCAAAAGATTCTTAAAAATATATATCTTTCATTGTTACAAATTTATCTCAGTAAAAAAGCGCTAAATAAAAACTTGGTAACCTTGCAATACGGGTTGTTATGAAAATGCTTTCATTCTCGATGCATTAATAAGCGTAAACAATAATTTCATTTAATAACATAATTTTACCTAATAATAAATTCATGGATCACTATTCCTCAATCATTATATTATAACTTTATCTTTCGTATAATAAGCTCTCCAGCTAACTATACATAAGATAATTAACTGGAGAGTTTAGTTGTTTAATTTGTGATAACTTAAAATCAGATTACTCGAGCAATAATAGGATAATCTGTAAGATTCATCCAAATAATTATTCATTTTGATTAAATTGCTCAATATTCTATAAATTCTATATCTAATCTTATTATAATAAGAAAATAAATAACTATATATAATTTTTTACTTAGAAAAATATTTAAACATTCAAACTAACTTGGAACTTCAGCAGATAAATAGACATAAATATTATAAATTTTAAAAGAAAATTATTAAAAATACAAAACTTTATTCTGAGCATTTTCGACCAAATTATAAAGAATTAATTCATGCGAACATTGTTATATCCGGTAAATTATATTTCCATAATAATTATGCAACCCTTTAAATCATTCAAATAATCACCAGAAAATTAAATTCAATAGTTGAAGAGATCTATTCAATCTGCTGTATTACATATTCACTGAAATTCTGGCTCAGAATTCAACATGCTGTCATAGTTCAATGATTCATATATATCTTGTGCATTGTAATCCAACAGAATGTAACATTTGATAAGACATTGTGTTCAATTTTCTCTATAATTCAGAATATATTCCTTCGATAATATTTTAGATATGGCACAGAATGATTCAAGAAAATACCAAGTACAGAAAAAATATATTCTTTTAAAATCGGGAAATATCTTTCAATATGCTGGTTTTAATAATCTCTCATTAATGTAAAATATTGCGGTTGCGAAAGAGGCAGCTTTATACAAGAAATTTTTTGTATGGTATTTCAATATTCTTTATAGTAAGACTATCATATCCAGATGAAAGTTATATAAATAATAATAATAATAACCATCATATATTATTTAAGTAATTATAACAATTTAAAGTATCTAATAAGATATTAATTAATAAAAAATACGAGAACTATTTATTTTCTATTTGAAATGTTGGTATTTAAAAAAATTAAACACAAATTAATATTTTAAAGGGATACATTAATATCAAATTAGTTTTTTTTTCAAAATTTACTAGAATTTGTTTGAAAAATTTTTTAATCCAAATGCAAATTATACTATGTAATTCCTATTCAAGAAAGAAATGTAAACCATGAATGAACCATACAATTAAACAAATAATATAATTAAAAATTTACCATACAATTAAAAATTTAAAATCAGGTTCTGGATTCTTAAGTTTTACATTTTATGTATTTATATTGATTATTTCTTAAAAATTACATACTGATAGTATATAAATAATAATTCTAAATCGAAATAAAAAATTTTTTTGATATAGGTTATCATATTTTTAAAAGCTTTGATATACATACTACGTTAATTAAAAATATGTTATATCAAATTTTTACTTTTATCACTCTCTTACTTTCGTAAAAATAAGTTATAGAATATTTCAACTAAATTAATAAAACAAACAGATAACTTTAAAAAATGCATTTTAATGAATACTTTTCTTTAACGTAACAAAATAACTATTTTTTGAAATTCCATTTGAAAAGTTTGACGATATATTACTTACCATATAAAAGATTCCACTTAAAAAAATAATTGTGAGTGTCCGTAGTTTGAAAATATTGATGGCATGATTAGTGGTGGCGTAGATTATTGATGGCGTAGTTTGACGGCATGATCATTAAAATGCCGTCAAAGTTTCGATGACACATTAATAACCATCAAAAAAATTGTAATTAAGAAAGGATAATTAAATTTCAAAATAATGTTAATGAAAAGGATTTAATAAAGCACACGCATATTTCAATTATTGTTATACTGTCAACAACATAAATAGTAATATTTAATGAATCACAGTAATATTTTAATGAAATTCAAAATTATAAGAATTAGAAATACTTAAATTTAGCAGACACAAATATTGTTATTTGTGTATAAGTTTAAACTTATATATTTATATGATTACCAACACTTCAAAGTAAACAAATACCACTTCGAAATTATTTTTTGAGATGAAATAAATAAGATTCAGTTTCTACTTTAGTTTAAGGAATTAAATCTCCAAAACTCGGCCATTTTAACTGGATTACAGAAAAGATATAAAGTAACATCATCAAGCCTTGTTCCCAAAATAAAGTTAACCTCTTATTCTTCACTTAATGCCCCAGTCTATCCTTGTAAGTACATTTTATCTTGCCGAACTTTTCTTACATTGACCACCTTGAAGAAAACAATAAGGATTCAATGCTACGAAAAAACACTGATCTCCTTTCTAAAATGAAATTTTTCTCTTGGGAGCTTAGAGGTAATTTTGTTTTCGCCTTCTTAATTCCTCTGAGAACTTTTAAGTATTTCTTAAAATAAATTTCTTAGTCTTCAGGTGCTTGTTCGTTTCGACAGACTTTGCTGTGTCACAGGATTTTATACATTTTTAAATATTCATTATGTAATTTATTTATAGTTCATTACTTAAATCTTTCGAATTGATTAATAAATCAATGAAGAACAGCAATTTTAAAAAGAATATACATAATTCTAAAAATATTTTATGTAGAGTTTTAAAATTTTACTGTGCCGATTATACATTATATTATAAAGCAATAGATGTAAAATCTGATAAATAATTATACTGTGGAATTTAACATTAATAATAAACAAATATTTCAACTAAACCTATTGCTCCTTCAAAATCTTTCATAGCCGCACCAGCAGCTGTTTCTAATTGAATTATATTCATTCCATTATCAAGATGCTAAAATAAAAT
>JAPDSC010040348.1:53012-74414 GCA_026290005.1 Latrodectus geometricus
GTGTGTGTGTGTGTGTGTGTGTGTGTGTGTGTGTGTGTGTGTGTGTGAGTGAGTGAGTGAGTGAGTGAGTGAGTGAGTGAGTGAGTGAGTGAGTGAGTGAGTGAGTGAGTGAAAATTTTAAAAATTATAATTTTATTATTTTTATTTTAAAATTATTTTTTTATTAAAGAAAACTTAAAAATTTTAATAATTTTATTTTTTAACTACATTATATTTTAGCTGTTTTTTTCCAAGATAAATTACGTCTTTTATGTAGCTTTAATATAATTAAAACAAACCATAACAGAAAAAAAATTTAGCTTGTTAAAAACAATTAACGTGCTGGATGGAGAATGAATTTAATTTTCATTTTTCAACTATCATATGAATGATGAAATAATTTTAAAGTAAATGCCTTCATAACTTCAAGCCAGATCACTATTTTGAAAGGCTTAAAAAGCAGACTTTTGAAACCAAAAATTTGTCTACTTTACAGTTTTACTGCAAACTCTTAAGAAGATACTTAAATCTCTCTTTTATTATAACGTTAAAAATTTTATATGCAGAAAATATTAAGAATATTCTAGCTCTTTATAAGAAAAGATGGGTTAAAAAAAAATTTCTTTCTTTATAGCAGGATAATTTTTGCAAGAGAATTTATTTTAACTATATGTGCGCAACAAAAGGGCTTTATTTTAGAGCGAAGAAAATAACCATTCACCTTCGGAATCTTCATCCGTGAAATTAAAACTTGCGAGAAAATAAAGTTATTTCTTCTTGAAAAGTATTTGTTCTAAAGCTCAAGAAAACACGAAGAAAAGTAAATAACCCATGCAACAGAACTCTAATGAACAAGAGTGATAAATAGAAAAATAAATCTCTGCACAAAAAAAATTACAACACACCTTAAAAGAAATATTAACGTCGAAATGATTAAAAGAAAACACCGTTACAAGATTCAATGACCCTTGATGTCTGGTCATAAAAAAACTAACTTTAGTAATTTCATTAAAGTGATGAGTTAGCAGTGCCATCTAGTGGATAAGTGTTACATAAAAGTAAATATATCCTAGCGAAACGACGTAACATAAATAGAAAAAAAAATCTGCTCTCTCAGGTGAGCCAATTCACAAAAACACAATTTTTATTTTTGGAACAAACTCATCATACGAAAAAATGAAAAAAAAAAAAAAAAAGAAAATGGTTATTTATTTCTTCATATATTTTCATCTTCAAAAGGTAACAGAAATTTTTTTGGTCTGAATACCAAGAATAAGAAAAAATTGCCTCCATTTATAAAGAATTAAGGTGTCAAAATTGTTAAAATATTGTGTTTAGTTTATTTGAAAATAACATATTCGACAATAATAGTCAGAATTTTTTTTTCGTATATTTTATATTTGAATAAAGGGGTTTTATTTTATATTTAAATAATATTTGAATTTCAAAATCTTTGGCTGTTACGAAATTATCAAGAATATTTTGCATTGCTATAATTTTTTTACAGAATGTATAATATTTAAATATAATTATTACACACCCATGTTAAAAAAATATTATTTACTCACGTTTCGAAAGAAAACCAATGTAAAGTATTGAGTAACATAAAAGTGTCTATGACATTTTTGAGGAAGTATTGTTAAATAATATGTTTTTTAAACTTCTATAAGTAAAAAATGTTTCCAAAATTTTTTATTGTGATTTAACTTACTTTTGGATTAACAATGATTTCCATATTTAAAGTGTGTTCTTTTACTAAGGCTTCTATAGTTTTCAGCTTCATCCAAAGGTTATTCGTGTTAAATATTCTGAAAATAGAAAGGAAAATTAATTCATAAAGATAAAATGAAGTTGATACTTAAATATTTTAGAAAAATGATATCATATATTAGGTTGGGGAAAAAGTAATCCATTATTTTTTCGGTAGACGTCTGTAGTGATTGATATCTCGTGAGGTATCTATCAAACAATTTCAGATTTATGCTCGTTGGAAAGGTGACATTTGACACTAAAATATCCTCTTGCGATTTTTTGTTTGATTAATTCAGTTGAGAGTACAAGGTTTTAAAAATGGAAGACAACAAACAGAAAATTCGATACATTATCGTTTTTCTCTTGTAACGGCGAAAAAGATAGCCGGGTGGCTAAAATTGTGAAAGGTGTTTATCGTCCTGTATAAGACTGTAACAACCAGTTATGTACAATTTTTGTTTCGTCGATTCCGTTCTGGTATTTTTGATGTTAGAGATGCACCTCGCATGTGGATACAGCATCGTCGAAAATGTCTATAAAATATCAAAAATGATCGAAGTTAACCGCATGCCAGCAGTCATAACGCGCAAGACCTAAAAATCTACATGAAAGTTGTTTTAAACCTTTTTACAAAGTAAATCCAAAAGAAGTTACATAAAGTTCACGTAAAAATAATGGATTTCTTTTTCCCCAACCTAATATTTTCTATTTTTTTCTCTAATTCTTACTTGCATAAAGTTTTCTTATTTTCTAATTTGTACACAATTTAAGAACATTTTTAATTGCAAACATATTAATATACCATTTCGCCTGTTCTATACATTACCATTTATAAATATAAGAGGAAAATATATATGTGTTCGCTTCAAATTTCAGAGTAAATTTTGACAAATTTTGAAATCTGTCAGTTTGATAGTGTAATAATGAAATAGTAATATTCTCATAGCAATTAGTTACATTACCTTCCTGACAACAAGAGAAGAATATGCATTTCAATTACAGTAACAAAAGTACTAAAATATAAAATGCAGTATTTTTACAAATATGTGAATATAGGAGGCACCTAAACTCTTGACCATATTTACTATAATCTCTTATTGTGAAAGCTATTTTTTTAAATAAGAAATTATATTAGAAGAACTATATAGGCAATATTAAATTTACGTGAAAGTTAAACTGATTCTAGAGATTACATTTCAGCAATATGGAATAAATAATTAGGAGCTTTTTGTTTAAAATAAGTGACTCCTCTGGATAATGTTCATAAATAATCCGGTGATCTAGTGAAAGAAAAACTGAGCAAAAAAACTGATTAAGTAATTATTTCTGTCAGCATGACAAGCATTTTCTGTCTTTGGATTTTTACGAATAAATTTTTCATTGCAAACAACGAATATTGTGATCATATATACACATATATAATCCATACAGGACTACTTTTAGAACTATTCTATAAAATATAATTGGGAAGCATTTTTCTCATCTTCTAACAATTATGCTCAACCACGAGATAGCAATAATCTCTATCTGATGGATATCAATACAAGCTTTTGCTTATAATAGTGCTATAAACCATAAATCTGACGAAAAAATTGGACTTTTATTAGAGCTAATAACTGTCATCTATTGTCATTTAATTGTCATACTTAGTTACGTTATACCATAACTCAATGGAAAATGATGGCATGAATTCTTACTCAATTAAGGATCCTATTATAATTATTTACAGGTTTCTATGTCACATACATGATAACTCATTCGTGATACACCTCAACTATTTTAATGAGATAGCTTTACACTTATGATCAAAATGACATGATATCAAGTTATCTTTCAAATAGATTAATAGGATTAGACAATTGAACACTATGTTTATGAGTTCTTTGGTAACTCACCTGTTATAGTACAAAAACATTTTACGATATAACTATTCGACGTCATTCATTCATCACATTATCAAACTGCCTTGATAATCTAATATTTGTGATTATTTAAAACTACGTATCTGAATAACATAGATTAGAAATATAGTTGCATGAAAGTTTAGCAAAACAGAAGTCATAAGAAACTATGGAATAAGGTGCCACAATATAACAAAGTTTTAAATCAAACCACATACATAGTGTAATCGTTATAAAAATAGACAAACGTGAAATTAGAAAACATTTCTCGGCAATAGCTGTTGTTTTAGCTTTTATTTTGTTACCTGTAATCAAGTTGAAGTTAAAATACTAAAACTTTCGTGGTTTTAACAAATATCTCTTGATTTACTAATTAGTATAACAATGAGTGGAATTCCTTCAAAATTTCGTAATTCATTATTAAACAAATTAGGATTCATTTTTAAAAATCATTTTCAGTATTAACAGACCAATTACATAATTCGTGCTACTGGTTTATAGAATGTGTGTTATACATTCATAGAATTTTTGGATCCTGAATAATACTTATGTTTGATATTCATTATGCTACTTTATATCAAAATATCCAGTTCACTTTTATTAATGAAACTGAATATATTTGCGTTGACTTAGAAATATAATATTTCATAAAAATCTTTAAAAAGGAGCATGGTAATGGCTTTAAGTATAATTTCATATTTTCAAATGTGCTATATAAATTCCTAATGTTTTCATCTGACCAACGTTATTTCCTTCACAATGTTGTATGATTAGTTTTACTAAAATAAAATAATTTAATAAGTTTTCTTATTGATTTCAAAAAATATATATATATACATAATGGTGACTAGTCTGACTACTGATTTTGGCAGGAACCACACTTCACAGATGTCTATAAATTTAATCGTTTGATACTTGGTCAACATGTTATCTACAAAATAAATTTTGGTGTTACAATTTGGGTAGCCAGCAGTGTATTCGTCATACTGGTTCGTAATAACCATGTAACCGAATCTCAAGTTTTTAATACAATTAAATATTAATATAATAAAATGTCACATTATTAATTAAAACAATGCTCTTCTGGATAATCTCTATAGAGTGTTTGCTGCTGAGTACTTATTCTTGCAGCTTATATCGTGCAATATTTTTATTAATTAAATACAGTTGAAAGACACTTTTATTTCATATAACATAAAATGCTTTAAAGTTTTTATCACTGCATTTTGACATTTTGAACATTTATAAAGAATTAATTTCATATTTTAATTTCTCATAATCGACAAAAATAGTGTAATTGGTTTCGAAAATTAGCAATTATACAGCAAGTTCCAACTATTTCTTAATCATATTTCAATAAAAAGAACTTTATTAATGAATTTAAGATTAAATTAGAATATATTATTACATAACATTAAAGAAAATTATTTCAATATTATTATATGAATGTAAAAAGAAAATATACTCACTTAAATTTGTTCACACTTTTGAACTCATCAACCTAAAATTAAAATCGTAAAATATAAACATTTCTGAATAATGCATCTACACATTTCATTTGCTTTTTCTTTAATATTTTTTCAAAAACGATTCATAATAATCATTTAATCTCAGGTTCATTAAACTATAACAAAAAGCATGTTATTCTGTCATTTTTTAACTAAAAATGTAAATTACTTTTGTTAAAATAGAACACAGGTGGCGTACTTAATAATACAAAATTTATGTAATTCAATATTAATCAACAAATTCCTGTCATTATATTGGCTCCTATAACAGCATTATTCTTTCAAAATTAGATTATAAAATATTACTTTTACAGTAAGAAAAGAGCAAAAATATGCCTTGTTTCGAAGAAACATAAACCATATAGTAAGTTAAATAATAACCTATTAACCTAATAAGCAAACTAATTTTATCAACACAAATTTATTTAAATAATAATAAGTAAACACACTTATGAAAAATTAATGGTATTTTAAATTATATATATAATGCAAGCTAAAATATTGCAGAAATAATTAATACATACGAATAATTCATAATAATACAAATTACAAATAAATAAATAAAAAATATGAGGTTGTATAAAACAATTGTTTAAACATAAATTTCAAAAGTATTATAATTGGATATAATAAATTCTCTATGATTTAATTTAAACCACAAAACACAAAGCATATCCTAAATTTTCAATTTTATTTTAACACACATTTAAAATAAAAAATAATTTATATCTTCTACAAATTATGTGCTGCTTTGAAATTCTATTTAGATTACCAGGAACACACACACCCATTTTCTCTCTCTCTCTCATTTGATCTTCTTATTAACAGTTAATTAACATGAGCTTTTGTAGTAAAAAATTATTGCTTCCGCTACAATTACATGCAAGCATACAGCTATGCAATAAATATTAAAGCCAAAAATAAAGCTGAAAAAACTAAAGCAGTCTTTGTTCCAGTTTTTAAAAGATATAATGTTCCTCTTTCAAATTAAATGGGGTGTTTATTAAAAGCATAATTTAAAGATTTAAACATCGCATGAAAAAATTTTTAAGAATGATTTAATGCATTATGTGTTATCCTTTAATATATGTGTGAGATTTGTAACTGTAAATCACGTTTCTTTTCAAAGAATTTATTATCAATTTACGACAAAAATTAATCTTCGGACAGAGCATCCTACGAATAAAAATAAAAGAAGGACTTTAAAAATGTGTTTTAATTACATAAAAGAAAATTTAAATTTAAAATGACATTAACTTTAATTTTTTCATTTTATTAAAATATTTTCCTGATAAATATTATAAGAATAATTGAACTTTAGAAAGTTATATATTTTAAGAATGAAACAGTATTTTTAAAAAATACAAATATTGCAAGTTAATGTTCATATCAATGCAAACTGTCAATAAGTTTTTCATTCATTATTTAACTAAAATTTCTATTAACTACAATTATCTGAAAAATTGGTTATATATTAGATAAAGTTAAATAGCTTAGCTGATTCTGAAATTATTAATAAAAAATGATGCCAATTCCCCCACTTTTCTTAACTAAAAATTAATTTAAGAATTTCTATGTGCAGAAATTCAATCGATACCATCTTAAGAAAAGCAAGCGCTCTTTTACAATGTTATTGCTTTTAGTGTGTTGCAATTTGGTCACCCAAGATGCAATATTCTGAAGAAAGCATGAAAATCATATATTTGAGATAATGAGATATGCAAATCATTTGCAATGCAAAGTATACGCATATCACGGTTGACTGTAATGTTACCTGCAAGTGCTATGAAGAAGAAAAATTGTCAAATAAATATGAAAATCATTTTTTTGCGTACGATGTTTAACGGTAATTAGTAGAATAAAAACATCGCGTGAAAGTTTCTGTGCTCGCTTGAAAAAGAGAAATAGCCTATGGTGATTACGGATTATCCTTCAGGGAAATTGGTGATCGTCTTGGATGAAACCAAGCAATTATGTTGTGGATCTGTAATCGGTGAATTTAAAATGAAATTAAAGACTGGCTTCATTAATTGCACCAACCTCGTTGCACTATTTCACTTGATGAGAGGTCTATTGCGAGCATGGAAGAAGTGGGTCGGTCAATCACATCCCGATACGTTACATAGCAGATTCAGTCTGTTATGCATCATTAAGCCTCCAACATCGTTTGCAGATGAGTGTAATAACTGTAAGGCATCAATTGTTTCGTTTACCTTTGACTCAAAACCATAGATGACGAATTAGAATGATATTGTTTTTAATGAATCTTGCTTTTGCTTACAACACTACGATGATCGGATTCGTCATCAAGATCCTAGAGACAGCATGGTGTGAGACAACTGAACTGTTACTTACTTCCTTGGTCTGCTTGTTCTCCCAATCTATCACTAACCGAAAATGTGTGGTCTATGCTTGCACATCTACTGACCCGGGTTACCCACTCGCTGCTACACCAAACCAACTTTGGAAATATGTAGAAGTCACATGGATAGCTATACCCAAAGGATGCATCCAATGTTTTTTTTTTTTTTTTTTTTTTTTTTTTTTTTTTGTTCTACCCTAAGGTATGTGGTAGTGGTTATATCCAGCAATATTAATTAATTGGCTATACTCTTACTATTCCTTTTATCATCATCCATACTTCACAAAAGGTTTTAATTTCAATCATTTGATATTTGTATAACATGTTGCCAACCAAATGAATTGTACTGTGATATTTCTGGTATCTCTTGGAGTTACATTTTGAAGATGCTAGAAGTGTACATTACAAAATTTGTTACTGCTTACACAACAGTAAATTGTAAACAAATAATTTTGAAGAAGTAATATTTAACTTTTCGAATTATACTTCAAAAATAATTCTATTTAAAAGAAATCAATATTATTTAGTATTTCTATGAAATTTATTAAGTATTTAATTCATAGTGAATGCTGATGTAAAAAATATGGATTCAAATTATGTAGTATCAATGTAGCTTTTTATTTTTCATTTGTAATAATAAAAAGTCACAATTTTGTTATTTACCAACTTTTTTATAAAATAGAGTGTGGTAATAAAATAAAATAGTTACTTTGTCACTTGGCACTTGTGGAATTTCCAAGAGACGAAGTTTATTTTCATATTGAATCAGAGTTCCACCCTTAAATAAACAGACTTAAAATTAGCATAATTCTGCATATAAAAATATATGGAAAATTAACTGAAGTCATATTCTTACTAAGTTTTTTCTAGTATTTTAAATATTTTTAATGCAATAAAAAAATTAAAAAGTTTTTCAATTTTTTGTACAATATAAATAATAATATTTAGAGACGCAATTTACTAAAAAGAATACGACCAACAAATTCAATTTAAAATAATAAATTCTTTTTCCTAAACAATAAAACTTGTTTATTTATGTTTGAAAACTCCGTTTATTTTCATCCTTGAAAATTCAATTAAAATTTACTTGTTTTTTTTATTATTATTATTATTATTAAAAAAATTTATCGTTATTATTACTCTAGTTTGAATTTTATATCCTAAGATAACATTAGCCATAAAGCATCATATGAACTTTAATAACTATGTAATTCACAATGATAGTTTTACGGTAAGGTAATGAATAATAATATGTAGTTTGAGAAAATAAATGTATTTAAATTAATCATGATTATCAGGGTCATTAAATAAAAATAAAACAAAATATTAGTTTATGAAGAAAATATATAATTTAAAACAATATATAGAAGTTAAAGATCACTATATAAAACCAAAATTTAGGTAAAAAAAATATGTAATTTGAAACTAAATAAATAGAAATTAAGGAACAAGATATCAAAGAGTAATTTTATGCGAAACCTTCTTTAATATTCCAACCTTCGCCCAAAAACATTAAATGGGATTAGAATTACAGAAGATAATCTAATATGTTCTTTCGAAACTAAGCCAAATATGAACTAATTGAAATTATAAACCAATTATATGCATCGAATAACAAAAGAGAATTATGCAAGTGTTTAATAAAAAGAAAAATATTTCTCTTTTTATATGCATTCAAATTCGAAGTAAATTGATGTTATTAACATACAAAAGCTCTGCATTCTAGAATGGATACCATTACATTTATTTATTCAAATTTATCTTATTTATCAAATTTATTTATTAAAAGCCTAAATTTAGAAATTCTAAATTTATGCATGTAAAAAAAGTTATATTTTACGGAACAATATTCATCAAAAAAGATTTAGAACAAATGCTTACATCTTATAGAGTCGATAATGTCCGTAAAAAAATATGCCCCCAAATATAATAATTTTAATTTCAAACATTGCAGTTTAGTGATTGAAGTATTATATTTTTCACTATATTTAAGAATGCACTTTATATTTTTTATTTTTAGCGCAGGAAAATTTTAATTTTATAATTGAAAAATTGGGATATAGATTTAAAAATTTTATCAGTTTGCTTTAATGAAAATATAAGTTGATTTTTTTTTTCTTCACATTTTGAAACATGGCAAAACGATTAAAATTTTCAATATCTGGCAACATACTTTTTCGATTGAACCTAAAAACTTTTAACACTAATCACATTGAAGATACTCTTGATTTTCTAAATGTTTAATTAATATTTCAAATTTATGACTCTTCGATTAGTTTCTATATTAAATACTAGAACATTATACCCTCTAACATATAAGTTTTTATTTTTTGGATAGAATTAATTGCTTTTTATTAGAGTTATTACTATGATTAGTTGAAAAATGAAGCTAAAATTAAAACTCAACTATGTATACAAGATCATAAAAAGACTCTTTTAATGACAAATTAAAAGAAATGATTTATTACAAATATATCAACAAAAAAACATAGAAAATATGATGCTTTGACAATTGTTTTTTTAAGAATAAAATAATTGAGTAATAATTATTTTCATTATATATTTTTGTTTCATTAAAAATTGCTACGTAGTGAGCATTAAGAGCAAAATAAACAGTTTTACTCAAAAATATGATAAAAAAAATCACTTAAAACTTTTAAAACATATAGTAAATTCACAAAAAGGAAAAACATTTCATTAAAATTTTCATTAAAAACACGATATTGTAAGCATTCTTATATAACAGTTTTAAAGTAGTTGCTGTGTTCAAATGTGAAACAAGAAAATTTAATAAAATAATATAACATTTACCTTAACATCGCCTTTGGTCTTGTCTGTAACTTCCATTACAAACTCATGGTTTCCAGTTTTGCCAGGATTTAGTAACATATTTAAAATGTCGATGGTGATTTAAGGAATCTTTAGTGAATTAGACATTTAAATTAAACTGAACCATAACATAATCACCCATTAAACAAGATGAGATCAATTGAACAATTTTATGAATACACACAAATTTCTTACCAAATTGAAATAAAATACAACTTAGTAAAGGATACTCAAGTCGACAGTGGCTCCCAGGTTATCAATATTCGACACAAAGCAGAATTCCCGGCCTTTGCTAATAAACATTTCCAAAAGTCCTGAATTATAGAAAGATTCGTAAAAATCTCCATGACCTGGTGGGTACCATCTATTAAATAAAATCATTGTTTCTTCTTGGTGATCAATTAGAATTTAATTAATAAAAATGCACAATTCTAATTAAATTTGGACTTATTTCTCGTCAGCCAAAAACATCAACATGTAAATTCCTATTTAAACTACTTGACAGAAATATTAATTATTATAGATATACCTAGAACTGGAGAAAATAATATAATATTACTTAATGTATATCAGACTTTTAAAATCAGAGTAAAATTTATTTTTTGCAACATGTGAACATTTCAATAAGTTTGCATAAGACTTAGAAGAAGCAAATTTATTTTAAAATTTTTAAGATTTTCAAATGTACACCAAATTTAGAGCATTTCGTTCAACCTAAATATTTTTCAATTAAAAACAATCACACCATCTTAATTTTTGTAATGTTGCTATTTTTTCTAAAATATGAATACTGTATATTAAATTCTCAAGTATGAATAGATAGAAATGTAAATATCGCCATATTATATAATGTTATAATAAAAATAAACTGTGAAATTTAGAAATATTTTAAAAGCATTAATTTTGAAAATGTTCAAATAAGATATTTCTCACAACAATTTCTCTTTCTATAAAAGAAAGAATTCTTACTCTGTCACAAACATAAAACACATTTTTACAAACATTTTTGGATATAAAATTAGTTATACTTCTTATTAATTTTTCGTAAAATTTCTTATTATTTGATTACTAAAGAAAGTAGTAAAAACAATTTTTCTTTTAATTTATTTCTGCGAACAAGAATATTTGAAATAATCTATTGATTATTATATTAAAATAATATATAGATTATTGGTATCACATTAACAATATTTGGTACAATAGGATATTGATTTATATAGTAGTTATAATTTAAAAAATATGTTTATTTAAATCTTTTATTAGTGCTATTATTTAATTCAGTTAAATTTATCACTAAAATATTAAAAATAATAAAGCTGAAAACATATTTGTTAAGATGATTGCAGACATCATTATTTTATTTTACTATCGTTTCTTGTAATTATTAGCCTGAATAAAGTTTGAATAAAAATTCGTAATTATTTTTCCATATAACCATTAAAAATTAATGAAGTGTATATACTTAGTCAATTCTTGTGATTAATACTATTGATTTAAGCCACGTTAATAAATGAAAAATTATTTTAAAATATAATATTTTATTAAATTAGTATCATAATTTTATTAAATAATCAAATAAAATTTCCTTGGGATGTGTATCTAAATATTAAAACATCTTTCATTAGCTTTATTAGTTTAAGCATTCTCTTGAGAATAATTTTGTTATTAAACATATTTTAACAGTTTTATTATTTTTTCTATAAATAGAGCTAGTTTTTTTTTAACACTTAATTATTAAGAATGTATCTTCAATTATAATTTCAAACTTAATAATATTAACATGAATTATCATCAACACGTGTAACCTTGGAGCAAATATTAAAACCAATGCATTCATAAATTATCCTTTAACATTGGTAAAATTAATTTAAATCCCAAATACTTCAAGATAAATAGGATTTTATCACTTAAAACCAGAACTTGCATATTTTTGTTGGTTGAATTCAACCAATATAGTAGGAATAGTTAAACAGGAAAATTCTCCTATTATCTGGTTAAGCAGACAACTACAATTCCCTTAAATCAATAAAACAATATAAAACATGTACTAATAATTCATTTCAATCGAAATTCCTATTCAATACTATTTTCGTTATTATTTAAATTACCACCTCTATATCTACAATCAATAAATAAATTCGAAGCTCTTAACGATATTGAATATTATACCGCCATAAAATTTATATAACTTTTAAATTAGCTCTTTGAGTCATAAAATTCGAACATCTCTTGAGTTAGTTTCTAATCATAAAATTCATATGATTCTTAAATTAGTTTCCACACAGGCATATAAGGAATTGTTTAAAAGTCTCCCTTTGTTTAATGTAATCATTTGCTAATTAATTTCTTCAATCATATAAATTGAGTTTAGCACTTAAGGTACCTTCAAAGCGCATTCAAAGCAATTAATTCAGTTTAGCTCGCCAGCACGTTTTAAGAGAACGTTGATAACGAATGTTAGAAATAAATGATTCAATTATTCATTAATACAATCGATGCATTCCTGCTTTCCTTTTGTACACTAATGGTACACTGATAAGGAATGTTCTGAATAAATGATTCGCCTAATACGAACCTTGAACTATTCCCGTTATTTACAGCTCCATAAATTTAACGCTCCCGTCCCAGTCGCTAATTTAAATGTTGAAAAGTTATTGCAAAGCATTTTGGGTCAACTTCTTCAAAAATTCAAAAAAGAACAAAGCTATGCTTTAGATTGGAGAAAAGACGAAAGTGTTAGAATATTTCGAGAAGAATTTATGGAACTTAAAATATTGTGTTCATTTTAAAGAATTCTGCAAGTAAGAAGTTTAGGAAAGGAAAATTGCATTACAATTTGTGAACATAAAAGTCTGTAAGATATAAGTATTTAAAAGGATAATATTTGATATATTTTATTTTAAATTATAATTTTATCGAGCACTGCTATAAATATATAAATGTATGGGTAGAAGGTGCAAATGTAGACAGATATAAATTTATATTTCTCGTTACTGAGAGGTAACGAGTTCTACATTCAACCCAACGGAGAACCATCGTTTTTACTAATATTATTTGAGACATGTAAAATGGGAAGCAATCACAAAATTCTCACTTAATGAAATGATATTTTAGGAGATAGCTGGTCAAATTTGGTGGTTTTCTGTTTTGTGCCGGCTTCTAAATTACAAAGATTCACCCATACCAAAATGAAGATGTGGGTGGTCTTTTACTTTATGGTGCTCCACACCATACAATGAACAGAAAATGTACCATTTGCCTTATTCGTCATGAAGAATATGGTCTCGCGAAACTGCTATAGACCATCTACTCCGTCATTCATCGGCATTGGTTAAACAGTCCTTTCTTGGTCTTCTTCAAAAGTTCTTCCCGGATTCAAATAATCTTCCTAGATATTAATGTTTCATTTTTTGTTTTGAATATGAGAAAATCTTCCTCCAGATATAACTTTTCCATCTATTTTCACTTATATCCTTAATTTTCAGCAAAAATTTTTAGTGTAGTTCGTTCTGTACTCATTTTCAACAGGTGACCTGACCATCTCTTTCAATTTAATTTATTAATATTCTCATAATTACAGACCTTCATGTTTTTTTCAGTGACATTTATTCCGAATGATATCTTTTATGACTTGATAGCCTATCTCTTACGTCTAAAACAGTCCCAAAATAGTTCTTGAACTTTCCTTTCCTACATTGCTATAGATATTTCTCTTTATTCTTAATCAAATTCAATTTTCTTAAGCATAACAAATAAAGTTATATTATGGTTATTCATAAAAAAAATTTGTCCTTCTTTAAATCAGCAATTATTTTCTTCTTCTCTTTATTATTTTCTCCTTTACATAAAACAGTAAAATGAACAGCATAAAATCATTTAAGTAGTTAAGAAGATAATATTACAATTATCTTCTCTAAATTACTTAAATGATTTTATGCTGTTTAAATTATATATTATGAAAATATATATTTTAACTTTCTATGATTTTCTCAACAATTTCTAAATTAATTCACATAATATATATATATATATATATATATTGTTTAAAGCTTATTAATTTAATCTTAGACTTATCATTTTATTAATTAAATTACCATTACCTTTGAGCTTAATATTTTTCAATAACGTTAACTCACTTAGAAATGACTGATATTTGTCCTAAATAAAGTAACTTCACTAAAGAAAAGTGTCATTAAAATATTTCCTCAAAAGCTCATTCACACATTTACTTTCACTTAAGTGAAGTAAAGTCTGATTATTTTGCTATTTACATGTTTGCAATCAAATTACTTTAGTACTACCTCTTTAAGTGTTTAGTGAAACTGCTCCTAGAATTTTCAGATCTATAGTCAATGTGGTAGATGTCTTAATACACAAAAACAATTTCACCAAAAAAAATTTTAAAGTGTACTTACGCTTCTGGATCTGGATCTTTCAAAGAACGACCGATTGGAAGTAAACTCTCTTTATTGAGTCTAGGATATCTAGAATAAAAATGAACAAATTATGTGCCAGTTTATTAAATACAAGAAATTTTTTTTCGTACAAAATAAATACACAAAACTTTACTTTTTTGTCAATTACTTAAATTATTAAAAGCATAACTTTTAATAACATCAATAATTCATTAAGTAAAGTATCACTTTACTTAAACAATTACTGAAGTTATTAAAATCATTTTGTAAATTATAATTACTGAATTATTTACTGAATTATTTTACTTTGCTTACGAATCCCAGTATTTGCAGATACAATTGTTAAAAATTCTTGCAAAGTAATTGATTATTTGAAAAATAATTGAAAATAATTCACAAACATGTGTAAATGCTTACGTTTTCATAATAAAGATACAAATAATTCTACATAAAAAAGGCAAAAAAATAATTTGTTTAAATTTTTAATTTAATCTAATAAATGAAAATATTTTTAACGATGACTCCACATATGAAATATTCAATAGAAATATTTCAATATATAATGAATTGATAATACTATTTCTTAAGATTCTTGGGGAATTTCGTGGTACTAGAAAATTTATTGAAAATAGTTCGTATGTATTCGTATATGTCTCATTGAATGAAACCTGTAAATAGTAAGACACGAAAAATGCAAGAATAAATATAGCGTTCAGTAATGTGATTTTAAATAAATTTCATTATGCTAATCATCATTAAAAATAATTCAATTCCAATTACTTTAAAATATAATCACTTAAGATACTTGGTAAAATCTGTAATGCTTGCGAATTTCGTTGAAAATTTCACATGCATATATCTACCTGCCTCAAGGAAAATATCTTATATATAATTATATCGAACAAATCGACAGAAAAGCACATATTATAAATTAATACACTTAAAAACACAAATAATTATAATTATCATAAAAAGTGAATTCGCTAAAATAATTACTTCAAATTGATAATTTTTATGAATTTTGCGATTATGAATTCATCTTAGAATTGTGCTTTGCACTGCAGTACTTAATCAAGAAACATTTACAATATGTGACTCCTCACAATAAATATTCAAATATTGTATCGTTATCAGAAAACACAGGATAGCTGCAATATAACATAACCATAAATATACTAATATAGCAAATGACAACACTTAAAAAAAATTTTTTTCATCCAAAAATTCCCAGATCACGTTCAATAAATTTAATGCCAAGTAGTGAATAACTTAATAATAATTGTAAAGCATTCAAACTTCCGCTGCGTACTGTCCACCTGGAAGAACGCCTCGCAGATAATGGGCCGAATAGACATGTCGTATGCATTCCGACATATGTGCAACGTTTATCTCCTGTTACTCAATAGTAATTGGGGATGAACTTCTGACCTTCCACTAAAAAAAAGTACGCTCTTTCTTCTAGAACATGATGAACCCACACTCTGTCAAGTTTGTCAGATTCATTACTTTTCCAAATGTAGAAAGTTTCAGGACAAATACTACAAAATATGAATCTGAATGCATATTATATTTTTTCCCCTATTTTATTTAACAGTTTTCATTTCCCTCACTAAATTGTTTCTTTTGTAATTAATAAATAAATATTTTTAGATAATAATATGTAAATGCAAAAAAATAAAAAGAAAAAATTTTAATCATAAATATAGGGTGATGAATTTGAGAAGTACCTATTCGTTTTTTTTTTTTTTTTTAATAGCGTTTCAATCGGATGGATGACGCAATTATTTTAATACTGAAGACAATTGCCAACACTATTGGATTGTTACAATTATTTGAGAGATAAAATACAAATGAAGATGCACACTATTACTTAATCTAGAAATATTTTTATTTTTGAAAAGCATAATTGAATTCGAAACTTATATCATGATTTCCTATTTCAGATGTTGAAAATTTTTGACACCATTTTGGATGTAAACATGAATACGTCGAAGCAAGATTTTTGGCTTTTGGTGTTATTGATAAAATTTCGTTAGTTATGATTTGTTTTAATTCATCGATGTTTTCAAAATTTCTCTGAAATACCCAGTTTTTGAGAAAATTTCCCACAAAACCTATCGAGGCGTGGTCTAGTGACCTTGGTGGGCAAAATGTTTATTTAAATAAACGTTGACATAGAATTCCACAAACACCTGCTCTGTATGATTTGACGAGTGCTTAGTGGGTGCGTATTACTGAAACCAGAAGTAACTCTCTTGTATTGCCAGTGAAGTAATAAAAATTTAAATTACGTCCTGGTATAGTTTGTAATTGATAGTTTGGGTAAAAATTTGATACTATCATTGTCGCTATATTATAAAATGAGTTCTTAAAAAAAAAACTAAAAACGTTGAAACAAGCAGACTATTTACTCAAATCTTTTGTTCCGAATCAGATTAAAAAGGTACATGCGGATGTGAATTCACAAGTATGACGTTTACGTGAATTTATGTTCCAAAAGTGAGTTTTCCCATTTACGAAGGGAAAAAATCATACCCGCACAATTAATATAGGCATATTAAATAAATAATTTTGTTGAAATTTTTGCTAAATGTATTTATAGATATATCAACTCAGAAACAAATGGGTTCTCTTTTAAACTGATCACCCAGCATTCGAAACAAATATTACATTTCTCCTATGCATAGATAAATATATCCCTATTTCAAAGTATACATGATCATGAATAATGCATTCAAAAATATGAAAGCATGCGCTATTTTATGAACTCAATTAAAAATTTTAATTTTGAATCAAATATTGATTACCCTATAACATGCGTTTTACAAATATATAAAAAAAAGTAATTAAAAGAATTTAATGCACCTCATTGATAAATTTCGAAATAATTAAGTAAATATTCACATTTGAGGAAATTTAAATATTGAGATTTTATTAAGAAACAAATTCGTAATTGACATTCACTAGTTATCATAACTGATATTTCACCATTGCTATGATATCTATCAATAATTTATAATGAAAATTTTATGATTACAAATTTATTCCTCGAATAATTTTTTCATAAAAAAGGAAATGCTGAAATATTTTTAGAGTTTAAAATTATATTGCTGCTCTTAAATTTTATATTGCATTTTTAGACATAGCTGAAAGCACAGCAAGGCAACGCAACTCATAAATTAAATATCACTTTAAATTGCATGCTCATCAAAATTCTAAGTTCATAACTGCACGGTATATTAAATATCCATCTTACATTTCTACGAATGAAGTCCATTTCATCTTTCTAATTATCAAACATTTCGTCTTTACAACCCATCAAAATATTTAGAAGGACTTTAAATGCAAATTCATTTATTGCTCTTCCAGTTTGAACGGCGTAATTTACTAAATTATTTGCACTCAAGGAGTCATGAAGGAATAATAGGCAGTAACGACGAATTAAACGAAGAGTTGAATAATGCATAATAATTTAGTAGAGACATTTAAAACTAGACAAACAAGACGCGTAAGCTTAAAAGGATTTCACCAATCGCCGAATCCTCGCCGGTGTCTCTAGTAATTGACAGCTACTCTCAGCGTCACCTGAACACGTTCCGCTGCAGTCATCCTGAATAAAACACAGAATAGAATAGATCTCATTTGCACAAACGGCTAAGCACACTTTGTTCCAAATTAAATCGTCATTTCTCCAAACGGCAGCGTTAGGAGTGTCGTCCCGTTGCCATGACGACATTCGCTAATTAGTAATCCAGCAATTGACAGAAAACTTTGGAGCTCATGTGGTTGGGTCAAACACTATTTAAATTCTTCCTTGAATAAACATAGTTAAACTCACTTTACCCGTAATCCTCTAGGGACAAGAAAATATTCAGTTTTATAGAATCGCATAAATTAATTAATATTCCGTCAGGATCCAATCTAATTTGCAATTCATACCAGCGCAATGAAATGTACAGTAATTTAGCTTAACAGTTTAATCAACTTTAGATATATTTTGGCTAATAATTAATGTCCTTCGAAATCATAAATATTTACTGACATGTAATATTAGTGATTAAAGAGCTTCTTCCAGAAATTATGGTACATAAAAACAGCGATTACGCATATGAATTACATCGATATTATCTTTCCTCAAAGTAAATGTTGATTAAATTTCTAAAATAATAAAATAAATGAAATTTGATAAAATTTAAACCAACAGGATCATAAAACGAGATATATTTGAACCGAATTAAAATAAACACATAAATTTTAATGAAGCATGCATTAAAAAATATTATAGAAGATGCTATGTTCATTCATAATAATAAATGAACTTCACTCGCATTGCTATGTATTTAATTTAATTAACTGTGTGCGAGTATAAGTTTTGCATTACTCTTATATAGCAATTAATTTATTGTAAGTTTAACGATTCTAGTTTTATTTTACCAAAATTTAATGTATGAAAAAATTTTTTCATAAATTATAAACAAATACAATAGAGATATAATTAATTGAAAAAATAAAATATTTTCATAATTATTGGTTATACCATTGAATTGAAACTGTTTTATTTCCTGAAATAACTCATTTCTTTACTCTAATAATATGTGCCATACAATTTTAGATATATTTTATATATAATAATATATGCCATACATTTTAGCCGTTTATCTAGGTAACTATTAAATTTAAATTATTCCTTTATTTACTCAAATGTCATTAATTAAATACAAAATGATAAAAGCAGTGCTTAAACTGAATAAATTTTATAGCAATCAAATCAACCTGTGTATATAGAGCAAACACACAATTTCATGTATATTGAATGGAAAAATAAATTTAGAAAAATATAGGCAAATATGACTAAATAGTAAATACAGACTAAAATGACAAAATAGTACGGTGCAAAACTGGGAAACGGAGGATATACTCTCATAACCAAGCCACTAAAGTATTAACTTAAATTGTCCTATTCTTCGATGAATGGCGTCTCTAACTCATATATTCTTGTACACTGTATCTGTTAACAATATTTTTTCAATGTTCTTCATTGAATTTAAGGCTGGGAGTATGACTGCTCAATCCATAAGATGAAAAGGTGAAGGAAATTGTTGATGGTACATTCCAGTGGCATTAAGAACTATCATCCATTGCATAAAGTTGGAACAGATAGCTACTCAAAAAGCCGGAAAGGTCATAGCAATCATCACACTCCTTAAAAATAATTCAAGAGTGCACAAACACATTAATCATTTTACTATCCCACGTCAGTTAATTATTAATAACAAAAAAGTCCTTTTTACTACAATTCCTTGCATAATAATGTATTTCCTATTCCTACTAAATTGATTTATCGTGATTATCATTTGCGGATGTTAGGATTTTCCAGATTCTCTTCTTTGTACATATCAATATAACCAATTGTCTGAAAACAAGCCTCCCGGATAGCTGCAAAAGTTGTTCGTTCCAATGCCTTATTTAGCTGCCTGTCTCTTATAATGTATCTAACACTATTCAATAATCCAAATAAAGTGGTGGAATATGAGTCTTGAACCATTATTTGTGGGTCTTATGTCTATAGGAAGGCGGTAAAACTATGAAAGTAAAATTTCCTCACTAAAAGCAATTCATAAATTATTTAATTAATGTAAGTGTTATTGTGTGTCGGAAACGGAATATTTTGATATTATGAAATAATTTTACATGATAAAATAAAATAAATAATATAAGCAAATAGAGAAATTTTAATTTCAATATGAATTTTAAACATCTTAAAAAATTTTATCAGTTGCGATTATTTAATCGATAACATAAAATCCATAACAAAATATTTGTGACTTACATGAGTATTAATTTAATTGCAATACTTTAAATAAGTTAACATTAAATAAACTGAAAGTTCATTTTGCAGAACTAATGTTTTGAATAGGCAAACTCTTTCTCCCTCAGTAATTTTTAATTTAGGCTTAAATATTTTAATCTGTTTATTATATTTTGTGATTCAATGAATATTACAATCTCATTAGATTCTTGCTGCCAGTAGCTTGTTACATTGAAATTAAAATAATTATGTGGTTTAGTTTACACTTAATTGCTTAATTGTTAGTTTTAAATAAAACAATTCATTTGATTTTACGCATATTTTTTATTTACGTATTATACGTAGCTTATTTATTGATTATATAAGCATTAGAAAAGCTCTACACATGTCTAAAACCTGTAATTAAATTAGTGAAAAATTAAAGTAATAAATAGTTTTAATTAGTAAAATAATCATTATTTTTCCAAAAACAGTCGTATACCATTTCAAATCTATTGGTATATCAAGTTAATAAATTAGAATAATTGATACAAAGATGAAACTAATTTAATTTTCACCATTGATCTATGTTTTTATACTTTTAACCAATTAATAGAAAGCTTTTACTTAGTATCAAGGCTTTCAGAATATAGTTTTCATGGTCACAAAATACATGAAATTTATTTATTTATGCTATATAAGACAATTAGGAATACACATTACAGTAAATAGCCACTATAAATATAGATACATCGTTAAAAATTAGAATTGAAATTTCAATCAACACATTTAATTAATTTCAATCTGAAATTAAGTTATAAATGTTCGTATTTACGAAAAGATAATAGGTAATTTCATGCTGCATGAA
>JAPDSC010040348.1:76107-111925 GCA_026290005.1 Latrodectus geometricus
TATATATATATATATAATAAATTTTATCTAGTTTTCCATCATCCAGGTTCACATCAAAATTTCCACCAAAAATAATTTAAAAATTATACTAATATATGTACTACTTAAAAACATATGCAAATGAGCACAACATTTAATTTCTTGGTTAAACTGACGCATAGTTTTAAGAAATCATTCACCTGCAAGGGATATGGCACTAAACAAGAAGGTAAACCCATTGATTTTAAGACTCTTTTCTTAATGAGAGAAATGTTTCGGCAATTTTACGGCTGAACTCACAGCAGAATGATTAGTGCTCTGGTTTGCAATTCAAGAAACTAGAGCGCTCAACAGAACGCTAGAGCATTTGATACACATTTTGGGCAAGAATGATTGAAGGGATTCGAAGTTCATTTATACTGTAAATCCTGGTCCATTTGACCCCTCACGAGAGAAAAAAAAATAATCCAAAATAAATGTTTATTAATTTTATGGAATTAATGAACCTGTGAAGCTATTGAAAACAATTCGTGCATCCACGAACTCTAAATTATAGTAAAAACTTCCTTATATGGAGCATCTGTATGGGGTATGTGAGGGTGGTATGATATGTTACTCCTAAGTTGCATTCTCCAACACGTTTAGAATTTCAAAGTGTACTTACAGTTTGGAATTTTATGGCCGCATGAAAAGAAATGGAGGGATGGTAAAGCAAGCATTTCCAAGGTCAAAAGTTAAAAAAAAAACTACTCAGCATCAAAATGTGTTAATCCAAAGGAAATTTGTAGCTGATTCAAATAAGAACTCTGTTCAAATAAGGTAAAAGATGGATGCAGAATATGGTCTCACAATGAATAAAGACACCAAAAAATGGATGTCACTAGATTGTGTGCAGGATTCCATTTAAAATACCTCTAATATGGGAAAAGGAAACGAAATTCTATTTGAAATTTGTTTAGGAGCACAAAACATTGAATCATACTTCAAAGTCAGAACTCCTTTAAATCATTAATTGGAATAGATAAAAATCTTAAGATTTACTTTAAAAATCCTTGTTTATCTTGTACTTTTACGATGTGCTTTTCTCCTTAAAGCAAAAAAATATGTCACTGAAAAACATGTGTGTATGTATACAGACACACCCATATATAAAGTGATCTTACTCAGACCCTATACTACCTGCTTTACGTATCAGATTTAGATTAAACTTAGTATGTACTTGATAAGGACCAAAGGAAAAGATTTATCAATAAAAAATAGTTCAAATTTAACCAATACGATAGATTTTGGTACAGAAAGGCAAAAAATAGTCAAATCTTTAAAATTTATTTAATTATACTCTGTGACCAACGTGTGCCTGTTGACAACAATTAAGTGTTGAAACCTTATTATAGGATGTTCAGTGGTCCGACAAAGAAACTCTAGAAGAATTTCGGCAACATACCATGTAATGCTGACTTTTTCAACTCAGGTAAAGTTTTAATTCCTCCTCTTTAAACACGGTCTTTTATAAATACCTAACAATCAGTCGCACAAATTTAAGTCTGATGAATGAGAAAGCCGAGTATCTGGCAAAGCTCTACACTACACGATTCTCGCCAAAGTTAGTTCAAAGCAGTTCTTTGACATGGAAGTTTGCATGAAGACAAAAGTTGGCAAATCTCGCAGTTCCTGTAAATCAGAAATGACATGGTTCATATGACGTATGTACGATAGAGTTCGCGTTTCGTGCACTCGTAATAGAGAGCATTTTAAGAATTTAAGGAATGAATACTTCAAAGGAAAACGGTTTGAGAATAAAATTAGCATTAAATCCACAGCATACAGTAACGTAATCAGAATGTAATTGTTGTTAATGCTAGACTTGAAGAGGTGAAACAACCTACATGCGATACTTTTGATTATTCACATATTCATCTTTTTTAGAAGTTCATCACATCTGATCATAAAGTTTTCCAAGGCCAGGTGTCATCCACAGCCATTATCACTAAAAATCGGCAAGCAAAATCAAAACATTTTTAGTGTTTCTTTAGGGATTTGAAGTCGCAGCATTTGCATAATGTGAATTTTTTGCGAATATTATTTTAAACTGTATCGCACGTTTTGCATACTATAGATCAAGGAATCTCCAACTCACGTGACACAGGCTTTTTCAACCACACCAATAATGATTTCTTTTACAGTTCCATTCACAACTGCTTTCCATCCTCTGCTTGGCAGTACAAGTCTCCAATCTATAAATTTCATTTAATCACCTTCAAACCATTCTTCATTATGAGTTCTTTTCGCAGTCCCAATAAAGGCACTCATAGTTTCACAATAAAGGACGATACTAGAGCAGCCAAGGTTCGATGTTATGATGAAAATGTTTTACCAGTAAAACTGGATCTTCTTGTATAAGGATATGATCAACGATGGAAAAGGTACGCAGAAGAATTTTTGAATAGGATTATAAGTCTTTCTAAAAGTTTGACTAACTAATAAATAATTTTTAATAATTGACTGAGAAAATCTGAAACTAATTTTTTGTTACAGATTTTGACAATCAATTTTTCTCGGGTTTCATATGACATATGTATTAAATTTCATCGAAATCAGATAGACAATAGGCAGAATAAGCTTTGCAAGGATATAGTTACTTATACATATATATATAATGTATACATGTATGTATGTAGTTTTACAGAAAGAAGATTTATTTCAATAAAAGTTCAGAAAACTTTAAACGTCTAAGAACTTTAACTATAACACTTCAAATAATTTTGAGAATCTTTAAATTATATATATTTTTAACATTTTCTTGTATATAAATTTTTCAATGTTACAATCTGTTGAACTTTTAAAATTGTACAAATCAATAATATAGTTCCTTAAAAAATTTGCATTACAAAAAAATTATAATTAAGATCAGGACCTCAAATCTCGAGCGATTAATGAATGTAGATTTAAAAAGTTCCATAATGCTTTTCAATGGACTTTCACAACTGATTCTTTGGTTGCATGGAGAATATGAATACGATAGTCAATTTCACGCCATGTACGAGCAACCATGTCATGGTTGCAATTTTGTGATTAATAGGTCACCAATTATGGATATTTTTCTTGTACAATCAAAATCAATTACAAATCCCTAACTTAAAAACTTGCAGTGGTATACTACTTAATTTCAGAAAGATTGCAGTGGTATTCATAGATAGAAATAAGATCTATCTATTTTTCTGTGAAGAGATTAAAAACGATAAAAGACAGTAAAAAAAAATAATAATTCAATCTGGAAAAGAGAATTATATATAAATGATAATACACAAAGACAATATTACGAATGAAATATTTGAAAAGAATTTAAAAGAGAAAAAATCGCCAATGGAAACTTTTATGTAAAAAGTTAGGACTTATTCCATGAGTAAAAACAATAAGTTTTTGTTTTAACTTTTATTTTTTAAGAATTATAAAATATTGAAATGCATCTCATATTTTATAAGCATCCTGTATCATGGAGAAAAATTACATGCATTGATGAATAAATGGTTTTAATTAAATATAAATGTAATTTCATATTATCTCAAAAATAATAATTAAATTCTGTAAAGAATATTAATATTTACACTTTATTTATTTTAATATGTAATAATACATTTTCCCTCCACATATCTAAGTTTCTTTTAATATACATATATTTCATGAGTCAGGAAAGGATCTCCTTCTAAGCCATGCATCTTTCATGAACCCACAATCTAATTTGTTTTGCCAGAGATAAACGTATTTACATTGTAAATGATATATAATGTGTATACACACATATACACTCGATAATAGATGACTTTCCTAAGAAACTTCCTTACTTCATATCTGACAATGATGGAGTAAACAGAAAATTGAAAAAGATAAGCACTTCGCTTATAACGTATTTATTACAGGGGAAGCAGTATATCTCTAGTCAAAACTGACGACTGTTTTAAAAGGGACTTTTTATTTATAGACAATCAACCTTTGCTACGTTATTTAGCGATAGTTATTGATGAAAATTCGTGTCATAATAAAAAAAACTTTTACGAAGTATCGTTCTCTAAGGCGAGTTCTTATACAAACTATCTTTTTTAACAAATTATGTATAGAACGTTTTACAACTCCTCTCTATTATTGTTACAGTCTTCAAATAGGGGTCGCTGTAGTCTAGTGGGAAAAGGGGTAAATCTGGCATCCCGAATCTAGTGAGTTCGATAATTGATCTGGACAAGGATCGTCATGCTGAGAGACTTTATACTTGTTTATCTTCTGTATGATTGAATCCCTTAAAGTGAATTATAAAAGTTTAAATTGGAAAGTGACATTTTTAGTTTCGACCTCTTTTCATTAACATGCATAGTACTGTATATTTGACCTTGGTTTAAAATCAAAAGGCAGTTGATTTTGTTTGGATTTTTCAAACGGTGGAAATGGGGTGCTAGAAACAGCATTTAACTAAACATAGCATTTTTGACATACATTCACATGAGATAATTAAATGTTTAAGTGCTTAAGTTTATAGATATTGTAAAAAAAATTATCATAAAAAATGTAAAAATCATGTTTTCTAACTTTTATTAAACAAAACATGTAAAACAAGAAATCAAATGCCAAACGCCCATGTATCATAAAATCAAATTATTCATTTTGTCATGCATAAAATTCATACAAAATTGTATAAATACACATCGTGAATTATAAGCATGCTATCAAAATTTTGTCACAAAATATTTTATTTTCATATATATTAGTAAGCAAAAATATCTCTACAAAAATGTGCTTCCAATTTCCATACAGTTATTTTTATGCTAATTTATATATGTCATTATATTAATATATAATGACATTTATGTATACTAATGCACATATAAATGTTATTAATTTTAAAGATAACTAAGTTATATAATTTTAAAAACATATGTTATATGTTAAATTATAATATGTCAGAGAATTTTCATTAATAACTTTTATTTTACAATTCATTTAAATGATAATCTTAAGAATTTCATCAAGAAAATCTTCTAAATTATTTATTAATAAAAGGAATTACATATTTTAATGGAGTTCACATTAATAAATGTTTAATTAGTTCTGAAACAATTACTAGCAGTCTCAAGGCACCAGATATTCCTAACAGTTTTTTAGATGTATTTTAACCAATTTAAAAAGGCAGAGTCTTATTTATATAATAATTGTTATAATAACATCAATAAGATTCGAACATTTTATGCTGTCTATAGCACATCTAATACATGTTTTATTTATTGTTAATTATAATATATTTTAGACTATGGCTAATATTAAATGGAGTTCAGTAAGGCCGGTTATATGAGTGGCAGTTTTATCAATAAATCACTGTAAAAGAATTTCAAATACATATTGAGATTCTAACTTTTGATTTAAAAACAAATATTCAAATTTTTTCCATTATAATCGCAAATAATTTATTTTCAATTGTAAAAAATAACATCTTCTATATTATCCCTAATATAAGCTTTCATATGATTAAAACAATAAAAGATTAAACGATTAATACCATATGTCTATAAAATGTCTGATACCTTTTGGTGTTAAATTATTCTTAAAATAATGAAAATATAAACAACTACTCATAGAAGGACTCATTTTTTAATAATTTGAAAGTTACCTCAACCGATTATTTTTTCTTATTTAAATAGCCTAACAACGTCTTCGCTTGTTATTGAATAAAGACAATTTCCTTTTTCCAATTTGAATATCTTTTATTTATAATCTGCACTAACCATTTTATAGGAAGATGCATTTCCCTATTTCTTGTGTACAAGATCACCTGATATATCCATGCAGGACTTTTCCTTTGGTTTGAAAAAAGAATTAACCGAAGAAAAAGTATCAAGCACTAGGTAACTAAAAGCCAGGAGTAAATCCTTAACATGTTTGGATATACCAAACATAAAATCAACTAAATCAACTACCATCTTTATATTCTCCGGGTGACCAAAAGAGCATACGTAGAAGTCCATTGATGGATCACATAAAATTAGTTAAATTTATTTAACCAATAATGAGATTAATTTAAAACTGCCTTTCATAAACATCTGGATATCAAAATGTGTCAAATACCTTTTAAACACTTTGTATGATAAAGAGTATGAAATGAATATCGTTTGTGAAATATTGTGAAGAAAAGACTTACTTGTCTCTCCACAGTCGAGGGTGCAGTATTCAGAATTTTCTCCAGCTCTTTAGCCAGCTCGTTTTTTGCATCTTGTTTAGTCAGTTGCTTAAACTCTGTGGTCCCACTGATTTTTCTCTGCTTGCCAAATGCCTATAAAATAAATACTTAGAATAAGCTAAATATTCATACGAATTCAATTTTTTACTGCACTTGAAATTGTTTTCAAAATTGATATCTTCGAAAGTACATACAAAATTAATCAAGAAATTTATATCAGTTTAATATCATTAGGTAATATATTCCAAGTATTTACGTTTTTATTCAATTATAAATTATTGTTGAATTCATTATGCTCACATATGTGTATACGTTATTGTATTTGGACGCACATACTCTATAGATACATGCACATTCTAGAATATATGTAATATATTCCAAATTGCACACAGATATGTGCTTATATATTCAGCTCTTTATATTTTGTATATGTAAAATATATACTGGCTGGTATGTAAATTATATAATGTTTGCATAATTTATATACCAGCCAGTATATGTTTTATTCTGTATATATTATTAGAAGTTTTATGACTATATATTTACACCATTCAGAGCGCCTTTGAGAAGTAATATTTTTGCAAATTTGTTCTGAATCGTGAATTTTTCCATTTTTAAAGTGTGTTTTGAATCCTTTAGGTACAACTTCCATCGAATGTTGCTGAATATTTTGACGATTGATAATCGCGTGACTACACTTTTATTTAAAGAGAAAAAAGCTTCTTCCCTTTCTTATCTTCTACCATTCATAATTTGAAAAGTTAAGGCAAATATGTGGTTGCCAAACAGAATTAAATTATAAAATTTTAATTACTCGCAATAATGTTTTCTTTCATTAATCTCTAGAAAGGAAACAAAGGAGTTTAGTACTAAATTAACCTATGAAAAAGCATGTCCCGACGTATATATAAGCATATCCCTTAAAATAGTTAAACGACATTATATACTCGATTATAAGCAACCATGTAATTGATTTTCTAAATGGAAATAAAATATTAAAAAAAATAATTATATCGCTTACAAATTTAGGAATATGATAGTTTTAAGCTCAATTCTTGTCTTTAATAGAAATGCAAATGTTATCTTCCGTAGAAAATTGCGTACTTCCGACAAAAAAAATGTGCAGCAATAAGTAAAAGAAATACAATTAACAAGCACTGAATGTTTTGTAACAATAAGAGCAATGACTCAGAAACATGACTTAGCTTAACTGGTAACCTGACGGGTCGTCTGTCGCTTAAACATAGGTCAATCATAACCAATCACAATTTATTAGGAGGTTTTCCAAAGTATCACTTAAGGCTATACAATAGTTTTAGGGAAAACTGAAAACTTTCATCGAATAATCGAAGTCTAAAAAATATGTGATAATTTTTATAAATAATAAAATTTTGGAAATAATAATCAACAGTAGAAATTACGGTTAAAATATAGTTAAATCTTCAATTTTTTTATATTTAAAATAATTAACAATCATATATGACTAACTCTGTTGTCAATTTTATAATGCAATACTATATTATTACTATATAATTGTTTATATTATTATATATAAAAATAATATTACTATAGTACAATTATTACTATTTTAATTTATGTACTGCTAATCTTAAAATTTATAAGAAATAAAAAAAAAATATTTGGGTCCTTACAAAACACTGCAGAAAAAATAGTATATTTTCATATAATAAGAAGAATAGCTCAAATAAGATTATGTGATATATTTCCGGCATCAACAGAATATTCTAAGCACAATAACCTTAAACCTAATTTAAAAAACGAAGTTGACATGGGAACAGTCATCCTCTTTTCCAAGCCACACCAAGGAAAAGATATTGGATGCCACGGATGTTTAACCTGTTTTTATAGTAGAAATCTTTGATTTGATCTGGTATTGGAAACGCCACAAAACAGACTTGCACAATTCCACAAACCATCAAGAAATTTGAAAATTCTCATTGGACATTAATAGCAAATAAGCCAAAATATGCTCATATGAAAACATGTTTACACAAATAAAGAGTGGGATAAAAAATCTATTCATAGTTACGCAACCTTCATTCAAAACTTTTTCTCGTTTGAGGATTAAACTTAATAAATTTAAAACAAAAATATGCAAAGCTATTGGCATTCATTTCAATGAGTGCCAATAACTTTGCATATTTTTGCAAAGTTATTGGCATTCAAATGATGGTACGTAATGCCACGTAGAAACGAGGCATTCAAAAGTGGCATAATGCTACGTAGAAACCAGCATTTTAAAAATAATTTTTATCAAAGAATTGAATTAAAATAATTTTATAAAAGGAAATAGATGCTTGTGAGGAAAATTACATTAGTAATAACAAAACTTTCCGTTTCCGTGTATCATATAATAATTTAATGCAATACTTAATGAAACAATTTCGCAGTATACTCCAGATTTTTAAAATAAGTTCCCATTCAAATGCCTATCAAATATTTGATAAAAGCGTTTTTTTAAAAGAATTCATATTTTATGTAATATGAAATATTTTTTCTAATTTTTGTGCCTTTAAAGAATAATTTGCATAATATTTCAATGAAATATAAGTTAATTAAGTTTTCTAGAATGGGTGCAGTACAGTTCCATTTTAAATTCAATTTAAAGTTCTAGTCATAAAAGATATTCAAAAAATGTTATGCATTTAGAATATTTGAAGTTTTTGCATAAAACTCTAATTATGTTTCTCTTTTTCATTGAAATGAGACTGATATTTAGCAAGCCCTTAAGAAATTTAAAAACATTTTTTACCTTTATTTAAGAATTTGTTTTACTCAAAATTCTCTGTGAGATTTAACTTTTTTATTTTAAGAATTTGTTTTACTCAAATTTTTTTCGATATGCATACGTAATTACATTTTATTTAAATTTAAATCTGCAAAATACTTATTCATATAAACAGAGAAAAGTAATATAAATATTAAAAATTTAAATAAATAATGATAAAAAAAATATAATTGAATAATAATAATGTAATCAAATCTAATTAAAAACTTATGAAATATTAAAATATGACAGTGAAAAAAACTTCAATCATTTTTTCCCTTTTTGGTTAAAAAAAATGAAGCAAAAACTCTTAAATATAAGTCTATTCCCATACTGAGAGTTTTGATAGTGGTTTGTTACTTATACATTCTACTATCAGGTATTACATATAATTAACCGATATTATACATTTTATTCCCTATACTACTGCAGTGATGATAAAATTTTTCACTGTCAGAAAAATACTCTAATTTCGATGGTTTGTGGAAAAAAATTATTAAAATTCTAAATAAATTAATAATTTAATTAATCAAAAAAATGAAAAGAGAAACACCACAGAATGTTAGAGGCATCTGTTTCCTCCAAAAATAAGATGCCTTAGTGTGTAATATATTTATAGTTCCATTGCAGAAGTGTTATGTTTTGTGATATGCATTTTAATGCTTTAAATTTTGCATTCACAGTTTCTCTTAAAAACCTAAAGCAATAATAAAGAATGTTACATGAAAATTATGTATTTATAAATACACTACTGGCCATTAAAATTGCTACACCAAGAAGGCGACATGCAACAGACGTGAAATTTATACGAAAGGAAGAAGGTGCTGTGATATGCAAATGATTAGCTTTTCAGCGCATTCAGACAAAGCAGGCGCCAGTAGCAACACCTACATTGTGTTTAAATGAGGAAACCGTTCAGCCGGTTCCTCATACAAAAATTGCATTTCAACGTTGTTGCCTGGTGAAGAGTTGTTGTGATGCCTCGTGTAAGAAGGAGAAATGCGTACCAGCACGTTTCTGACTTTGATAAAGATTGAAATGTAGCGTACCGGTATTGCGGTTTATCTTATCGCAGTATAGCTGCTCGCGTCGGTCGAGATCCAATGACTGTTAGTAGAATATGGAATCGATGGGTTCAGAACGGTAATACGGAACGCCATACGGGATCTTAACGGCCACTTATCACTAGCAGCCGAGAAGACAGGCATATTATTTGCATGGCCGTAATGCATCATGCAACCACGTCACGAGCCGTGAGTCAAGAAACGGGGTCGTTTGGAAGACAACAATTGTCTACACGAACAGTTCGACGACGTTTGCAGCATCATGGACTTTCAGCTCGGAGACCATGGCTGTGGCTTCCCTTGACACTGCGTCATAGACAAGAGCGCCTTCAATGGTGTGATCAACGACGAACCTGGGCGCACGAATGGTGAGACGGCATTTTTTCAGATGAATCCAGGTTCTGTGTACAGCATAATGATGGTCGCATCCGTGTTTGGCGGCATCGTGGTGAACGCACACTGGCAGCATGCATTCGTCATCGTCATACTGGCCCATCACCTGGCGTGAGGGTATATGGTGCCATTGGATACACGACTCAGTCACCTCTTGTTCGCATTGACGGTGCTTTGAACAGTCGTTTAATAGTTACATCTCTGGTGTGTTACGACCCGTAGCTCTACCCTTTATTCGAGCCCTGCGAAACCCTACGTTTCAGCAGGATAATGCCCGACCGTATGTTGCCGGTATTATACGGACCTTCCTTGATACGGAACATGTTCGGCTGTTGCCCTGGCCAGCACGTTCTCCAAATTTTTCACCAATAAAAAACGTCTGGTCAATGGTTGCCGAGCGACTGGCTCATCACCAAACGCCAGTCACTACAGTTGATGAACTGTGGCATCGTGTTGAAGCTGTATGGGCATCTGTACCTGTACATGCTATCCAATCTCTGTTTGACTCAATGCCCAGGCGTATAATTGCTGTTATTACTGCTAGAGGTGGTTGTTCTGGATACTGATTTCTCAGGATCTATCCAGCCAAATGTTTTGAAAATTTAATCACTTGTTATTTCTAGTATAATATATTTGTCCAATAAATATCATTTTGTTATCTCCATTTCTTCCTGGTGTAGCAATTTTAATGGCCAGTGGGGTACATTAATGTAATAATAAAATGTGTGTTCTAAAATAACGATTGATACTCTTTAAAATTTTTAATTTTAATTCCGAAGTTAATATTAAAATAGTTTTCCATTAGAAAATAAAATTTCAATCCATTAGGAATAAAATTTCAATGTCGCAATTTTATAAATATTAAGAGATTACTCTTAATAATTATAAAATTGCAATATTGAAATTTTATTTAATATTTTAGTTATATACAAAAATGCAATTCGAATAACATAAAAACTTAAAATTGAACTTAAAAAATTATTTTTTCTATTTATCTGGGGGAGTTAAAATGTAAAAAAACAAGTATAAGTTTATATTTGAAGATCTGTTTTTAATATAATACATCTTAACATCCATTCTAAGAATATATTTAAAACTTCTATGATTTTTAGCAACAGAAGTCCCATTATGAGCTTTTAAATACAGGGAATTTGTAAAATGTCTGAAGCATTTTTATGTTTAATAGTTTAATTTAATTAAAATAATAATAGATTTTAACTAATATTTAGATAGATTCAAACATTTTATGACCATTTACATGCGAGCACTTCACCGCACGGAGAATAAAAAAGTAGTAATCGATTTATAAAAGTAAACTTATTGATTATTGAGGTTGAAATCCTATTTTTTATATTATGATTGTTGAACAATTTCAACCTGTAAATATTGTTCTTTACAAATTTCAAAAAGAAGAAAATCTGCGATGTTCAATTGGATAATCTTGGTGCCGAAGAAATAGGCTCCAATCCATAATTTTCTGAAATGGTTGGAAAAACGATAATTGGAAAAGGAAATAGTCTACAAACAATAACACGCGAAAAAAATATTTACAAAAACTTCAGGAAAAAGAAATCCTTTCATAAAATTTTTACACAGATAAAAATGTGTTTTATAAATAAATGTTACATCTGTTTTCATTTAATCTTAATTATTTAATTCATTATTAAACATCAAAATGTGTCAAATATTTTATAAACACCATTAATTCTATGTTTTCTTAAAATCGAAAATTACATTATAGATTTATTTCTAACATCATAAATTTTTTACAAGCAATTTTTCTATCTAATACTTCACAACCAAACAAAGAAGTAGCTTTATTTAAGGGAGTTTACCATAAAATATATGAAAAAGATAGAAATGATGTCAAAAGAATTATCTCGTTCCAAAGAAAAGAATAGAACAAACGCCTTGTAGTTTTAATATAAACATTTATCCCAACAAAAATACTCCAAAAGAACATTGCGCAAAATTTACATTTCTATTGAAAAATTATTAAATTTAAATGGATTTTATACAAACAATAAATATTCTACAACCATTAAAACTTGATTTTTTTTTAAAAGTAAATGTGCAATGTGAAAAAAAGTCAGAATAAAAATCTTGAATATAAATTACAACCGAAAATTAAATATTTCTATGAAATTTCTCAGGTGTCACATTTATCAGGACATTTAACTATTTTAAGACTGAAGTTCAAAATATTATACAGGATTTTTTACCACTAATAAACATCTGCACTCGAATCGTCCAAAGATTCTCTTCAATGACCAGCTTCTTTCTTACGTTAAACACCCAAAGTACTTGGGATTCGTTTTGGATCAGGAGATCACGAGCAATGGTCACATACTAAATTTGGTCAACAAGAGTCGCTAAAGACTGAATATTCTTAAGTATATCTCAGGATGAAACTAGGGTGCTGGTGCAAAAACACTTAGGGCAACGTATATTGCTCTTATCAGGCCTATCTTAGAGCATGGATTCCCAATATACTTCAGCGCCTCATCAATTAATCTTCTCAAACTAGAAAGGGTTTAGTTGAGTGCAGCTCGTATCATAACAGGCTTGAAGAGCAGCTGCCCGAACGACATAGTACTTTATGAAGCAAACCTTCCACCACTTGGTTTTGTAAGAAAATCAAATTTGGTTAAATATTTTAACAAGTTAAGAAGCTATGAAAACCAAAATCGAACATCTGAATATTTGTGTAAATAAATAAATAATCAAAGATTAAAGATGAATAGTACATTCAGTCTAGCTGATAAAATGAAGACAATTTCCCAATCGATAGAGCATTCCTTCCTTAGACCTTGTGTAAGCCCGCTTGAAGGCCCACCCGGTGTTCACTTCCACACTGAACTTTTGTCCGACGCGAACAAGAACTCAGATGCTTCCGACTATCTGAGACAGTTAGCTCTAGAAGTCATAGATGACATTCCCAGTGATGCCACTTTAGTTTACACAGATGGCAGTAAAGACGAGTTGAACAATACTGGGAGCGGTGTTTTTATTGAGAGTCTTTCTATCCAGTTTTCTAGACGCAACCCAGACAAATGCTCGATATTCAGAAGCGAATTAATTGCCATAAATGAAGGATTAAATATCATTCTCCATGGGACTAAATCTAGTGACATTTGGATCCTCACCGACAGTCAAAGCTACAGGTCTGGAGAGGAGTGTGCGACTTTGTGGGCATGCAGATAATTACCCATCTTAAAAATTTTGCCAAGGGTAGAGAAGTCCACTTTCAGTGGATTCCCTCCCATGTTAACAACCATGGCAACGAAGCTGCAGACATCTTGGCTAAAAGAGGTTGTTCTGAGTTGCCCAATGGGGACTACACACTAACTTACAATGAACTTTTCACTTTAAAGAAAAAAGAAAAGAGGCAAGTCTGGCTCGCCTCTCCCGCCCATCCCTGGTTTAGCAGTAAGACCCCGGGGGGGGCGCGTTGGATTTCGAGGGTGACAGACTTGATCATACGGCCATCTTGAGACTCAGAAGTGGGCATCTGAAAAGCATGTCGTTCGATTCTGGGCACAAAGTTCTCTCATTGTGCAATAAATGCAATCTGAGGCCGGCTTCCCCCGATCACATCCTGGATTGTTTGGGGTTCACACTGGCGGATGTTCGCGCAAATCCACTACTGTTGCTCGACTTCGCTAGGGTTCATGGTGTCATGGATTTGATCTAGCTGACGCTAGATCTCTGAGAGATTGGAAACAACAACAACAACAAGAGTGAAGTTTTAGCATTTTTTACAAGGTGCAATAAATAATATTGGATAATTTCTAAATTAGTCATTGATAATGAAAAAACATTCAAGCTTTCTAATATTAAAGGATCAAACGAAGGTTTTTCAAACTTATAAAAATATTATACATCTATGAATTTTTACTATTATTTTTTACTATAGCATACTACAGAAATAATTTTAAATACAAAACAGCTTAGAATTTCCAAATATATATATAATGATTTATATTATATTTTATATCTTTTTAATTTATGGAAACTGAAAAACTCCCAAAAGAAAAGAATAAACAACAAAATAGACTCCTTTCTGTTTGAAAAGATCTTCAAATCATCTTTTCCATATTAAATTCAAAATAATTAAAATTAAAAATCCTATTTGGTTATAAAATATACATTAAAATAACAAAAACACATAATTATTTTTTAGAAATTATAGTAATGCTTAAGATGTGATACAAAATTAATGATATCGTTTATTTATATTTTAGAATTTATGTGTTCTCTCGCATAACATATTTCTCCAAACAATGATTGTAACACATGGTTAAGAAAAAAATTAAAAAATAAGCATTAAAGTGAATAAGTTTTATAATTAGCTATTTTAAATTAATCTTATTCCAAAAAAAATAATAAAACAATATAATTTTCTAAATAGTTTTATCATTATAATGGTGTAAATATAATTTATTAAATTCAAGTATTTATTTAACTGACAATTCTTTTTATTTTAAAAAATTATTAAAAATTATTATAAAATTTAATTTTTTTAATAAAATAATTATTATGAATTATTTTATTAAAAAAATTAAATTATATAATTGCATAAAAAAAGAATTATTTGAATTAAAAATTATTATAACTCTTAGAGGGACTTTAAGGGAAAATACTTTAAAAAATAATTAATAAATATTATTACTTACTCTATATATGTATGACAATTAAATTTAATAGGTCTACAATACTTCAGTGTGCCTTGCAGGGGAAAAATCTCTATCATAAATGTATTTGGAGAAAAACTAATTTCTACATAAATACAAAACATAAAAACTAACAAATAATTAGCAGTTTAATAATCTATTTTCTCAGAAAATAGGAATTCATTGTGTATTGTTTTGCCAAATAGCAGATTAATCATCTGAAAATTGAAAACTACGAAACAATAGAGTTTTAAAATGAAAGGAAATATTAAAAAGAATACATTTCCTGTGTAAAATGCCATTGTCATAGTAAATAAAAGAAAGGAAATAAAAGGAAGACTAAAAGAAAATTTGAATTAATAGTGTTTTAACTTTAGATATGTGAATATGAGGATTTCTAAACATTTAAATTGCTAATCACACACGCATAGCATAATAATTAATAAAGTCTCATTTCTAATTCATACAAGACAATGATGATTTAAAATATAAAATCAAAATCTTATTATTTTACAACGTAAAATTTTTTATACTCTATTTTACGTAAAGGAATTTATAGAAATTATTTTGCATTAAGAATTTCTTCAATTTATAATATTGGCTGTGCAATTTGACTATTATTTAAAACATTTAGTAAAATATGAAGTCAAAATTCCAATAACTTATCACAAAAAAGTTTAAAGCTTTATTATGATTATTTCCTTTTTAAAGGGCGTTCATATATTATGCAAATATGTTAGAATAATTTTTTTTAACATACTTTATATTTTATTGCTGATATGGAGTTGAGAAATCCCAGCAGCTCTTAATTAAATTTCAGAAAAGAACAAAAGGAGCTCAACAGACCAAAAGTGATTATTTTTTAACTCATGCGATTTACAGTTTGCTTAGCTATGGACTCTGTAAGACATTAATTTTTGCAATCTGAAAAATATTTCAGTAAAAATCACTTCGTACTTTTGTGAAAATAAATATGACACATAATTTCTACTTTTAATTAATAATAAATAATATTGCATTCCTTTAAATTTCTCGTTAAAGCAACCAGGAAAAAAAATAAAGGAGGATAAGTAAATCTTACGTAATTATAATCTTACATAATTAATAAAGAATAATCTTAAGTAATTATACATATTTTTAATTAATAATAATTCTTATGTAGTTATAAAGGAATTGTTTGTTTTTCATTAGAATGAAAGAAGATTAAAAAAAATAGCCAAATTGAAGTTTACGTAATATTTTAATGGCCTTTAAGATAGTATAAGGCATTCAAGTAAAATGTATTTATAAACGAATGCGTAGATTTTTTAGCAACAAAGGGAATTAGATGTTTATTTGCCACAGATTTTTGTTTCTGAATACGAGAAAATTTCTTCTTTTTTATGATCTCACAAGGTTTTGACATTTCGTTTAACCAATTTATTTCAAGCAAGGAAAGAAATTATTTTACATCATTTGAAGTTGTGTTACTTGTAAATATATTATTTATAAATATGTAAGCAATTATCAAATGCGAATTATTATCCACATCACCGGAGAAAAACTTTCCATTAATTTAACGATTCAAGTGCTTTTTTGCAATATAAATAAATTATTAAATTTATGTAATATAAATTACTAAAGCTTTTAGAGTTACATTACTTTTTGAAAAACCAATATAAAAAGCAACTTTAGATATTTAATAGAGCATTTAATCTGTTTCCTTTTTTGAAATTTTAACAGATAGTTAGTTTAACGTGCAATTTTCCCAGATAAATATTTTATCGTACTGTAGAAACATATTTGCATATTTAATGTAGCAATCACGAATGTATTATTGCTATAAAGTGTTCTATTAATTTGAGCACTTCATTTCTGTTAGAAATATAATCGAAAATAAAATTGATGTAAACAAATTGCTAAAATTCTTAAGATACATTTAAAAAATAAAACAGAAATGTAGCTTTAGATCAAGTAATATTTTTTTTTATTTTTGAAATTTCATTAGATAATTATTAAAACAGGTGCCCCTTCCCTAGCAGATGAACATTTCATTTTATTATCAATAATACATTTTATACGACAGATAATTAACGAATATAGTTTTTCAGTTGTATTTTATTTCAAATCTCAAAGTATCATTTTCCAGAATATTCATAATTAACAGAAACAGAACGTCTGATATTCTCAGACAGTTTTCTGGGGTTAAAGACCTTATGTGTAAGGAAATACTCTGGGTTTCTCCAGATAAAATATCCTTCCGTTGCAAGTAATTATTTTTAGCTTGATATAAGCCACGAACAATGAATATATATTCATCTCTTCAACTCATCCACCCACGAAAAAAAATATTTTCATTAAAAAAATTAAAATTAGTTCTAAAATAAAGCTTATATTATATTTTAAAATACAATTTATGTAAAAAAAAAAAAGTGTTTATAATTTTTTGAGAATTTTGAAAAATGATAAATAATATCCCTACTTATTTTAGGTATATTTGCATCCATTCATATATTAATATGTTTATTTGTAATAATCATTTTAAACAAAACTCAAGATGAGTTATGAGAATAGTGAGAGATAGTGAATGTGCTGTTCAACTGCAATTAAAGTCGATAGAATGTGTGGAATTATTAAATAAAATATTGTTCCTATTTTAATACAAACTGTAATATAAACATAAAATAAACATATTTAATTGTTGATTATTTAGAGTTAAAAATAACAGTCATGCACTACTTTAACTATTTATTTTGTGATAATATATATTCATTAGCCATATAAATAATTTTATATTAAAATATAGAAACAAAATGGGCGTGTAAAAGCTTATATTTTCCATGCAAAAAAGACATTATTTGGTTATAGGTTTATTGCGGTTAATTTTTTTAAGTATTTAAAATGCACCATTAAAGGCTCACTGTAATTTAAAAGCAGGACCACGTTGTTCTGATTAGGAGGTTCCAAGCTATACCTCATCTGTCACAGAACAATGGAATAAGATTCTGCTTCTGCATTCCACGTGCAGATTTGTCGGGAGGGGGGCGCTTAAAAGTTTTCTTGTTTTTTTTTTTTTTTTTTTTTTTTTTTTTTACCCTTTCAGTACATAAATATTCCCCATTGCCTACTAAATTTCGCTTTGAAGTCTAAATGCAATGAATGTTCTGAAGCCTTCAGTTATTAGATAAAAAAAAATAACTATTTGTTAAAAACACACCAATGGGATTTATAGAAAATTTTTCACAATAATATGATAAGGTAATCCGGCTTATTACTAATCACTATTGAACAATAAAGGAGATACATATCACTTCTGCCTGCAAAATAATTCTTTACGTTTAAATATTCTGCACAAAATAATTCTGCGCATTCAGGGTACCTGCATGGGAGTTTTCTGGCTTCTTTCATTCACTATATATTCAAAATTCTCCTTGGAAGCAATAATACACAGAATATATTAAAAAGAGAAGAATTACCCAAGAGAGCTTTCGACTATTATGCTACTCGATATCAAAATATAGCACTAAGATTATATTTTTTTGAAAACTAAAAGTTAATTATGAATACTAACGTAATCAAAAGAGTGGTCTTTCCGTAGCTTACAGTCATGACAAAATATTTAACAATAAATTAATTTGTGTGTAAGGTTTAAATAAAGCTATTTTCAAGTGATAAACTAAAAAGAAAATATTGTATACATAATCATTAATTCTTAGGTATATGTACTATTATTTCAAATTACTATCTTGTATAATAATTATTAATTGTTCTTCAATATATTCTTACAATTCATATTATAAAAAAAATTATATATATATATATATATATATATATAAAACACAATCACTTCAGGAGTTATTTGAAATAAATAATAACTTCTGAAGTGCTTGTGAATTTGTCAAGATTGTGTAATTATGTGAAATGTTTGTGAAATAATAACTTCTGAAATAATTATTAAAGAATTTATGGTTGTTATTAATAATTATTAATTTATTAATTATTATTAATTTATTAATAATTAATTTATTAATAATTGCATAGCTTTCTTCTACGTAAGCATTAACTTTTAAGCCCGAATGTGCTCACAGCTTTCTCTGTGTTACGAAATAAAAAGAATTATTTAGAAAATTGATTTAATTTACTAACAATTATTCATTTCATAATACCTATTAATAAATATATAACTATTAATAATTGTTTATGATTAATTTATTTATAATAGCAAATTAATTTATATTAATAAATTCGAATTTTGAATATCAATTTAACCTCAATGATTTAGGCATATCAATAATCCTTTTTTTATGTTAGGTGTTTTCAATAATTTCAGATGCCAGAATATGGGAACTAGAAACGTATTGCAGTAACCTAACCTGAATTTTAAAATAAATGACAAAAGCTTCATCTAAAAACAAAAAAAATTAATTTCGATAAAACTAAAATCTCTGATCTATACTATAGTAATAAACTTAATCTGATATATGTTTAGATTACGGTGACATGAAAGCAAAATGGAGTTTCTACTTATGAAGATAAATTCCTTCATTCACACTAACTGATAAACTTAAGTGACTTTTTTTTCAAGGGCAGATAATATGAATGATATAAACTGATAAACATTAATTCTACACTACATTGAAATATATATTTTTGTTATAGATAAAAAAAAGTTTTACTAGTCCACATAAAATTTAAAGTAACTATTTATGAAAAATATGAAGATTTATAAATTAAAATTTTAAAAAATTTTTTACATAAAAAAATTACAAATATTTGTACCGGAACTTATAAAATATTGAAAAATCGAAAATTATTGTTATTAAAATTATTGAAAAATCAGAAATTTTAAAATCTTACTGTAATACAGAAATGATTTAACCCTTTCAAAAAGAAGCAAATGTAAACTGATAAAAATGTGTTGCTTTTTTTTAATAAAAAGTGCGTTAAAATTTAGTTTCAATGAAAATAAAAATAAAGTATTTTATTCATTTTTTTAGTGAAAATAAATTTTTTTATTTCTCAAGAGTAAATTCTTGGACTTAAAATATTATATAAAATATATTTAATAAATTGCTTTCTGATAATTTTACAACGCTTTAATTTCTCTTAATCTATTTTTAATAATAATTATTTAAATAAATATAAGTATTCTTTCCATTTACTCCACAATTTTTTTATCTTAAGCAAAATTGTATTTTCTATGAAAAATTTGTTAGAAAAATTTACAATTATGAAAACGAGTTTAATTTATATAGCTATTCTAACTATATGAAATAAAATATTATGATAAAACTACTCACACATTAATTTGATTATGCATTTTCGTAAATAAAAATTATTATAAAATTACGGCATTTTATAAAATTAGCATCTATTTTAAAGAAAACATTAGATGGAAAATCTTTCTTTTCAGTTTGCTTACACATGTTTTCATGCAAGTATAGTAATCACGATAGGTGGTTTAGCGAGTTCTCCCATTAAAGTTGTTTAACAACAACATTCTTGGCGGAGTTTAAGAATTTTAAGGCGTTAAATATAGTACGGAACCTAAATTCGCACATTATGTAATAACTCTTTCAGATATCTATGATCACGATGCCATTAACTGACCTAGATAGCTAATTGGGAAATATAATAGAGATTCTAATTTACTTTGTCACTCTATAGTAACTTTTTTTACTTACAAAGAATAATTAGATTGAAACTTACAATTTAAAGTCGAATTCGAACCAATATAATGTTTATGCATATGACAAACATTTATGTCTGGAATAGGAATCGTATCCACGAACTGCAGAAATGAATGCCTAAGTTTAACCTTTCAACCTTTAACTTGATGACAAAAACATCATAATAAAAAATGAGAATAATATTGTAGTCATGACAAATTAAAAATAAATCCAGTCGTAAACAATTACTCGGAAAATATTTAAAATCCAATATTCCCAACTAAATTCAAATATTTCTTTTATATTGACAGACTAGAATTTCTTGAAGTTAATGTGTGTGTCGAAAATGATATTATTCATTTATAACCACAAAAATTAATTAAGGAATTTAATCAATTAATTTCATTTTAGAAAATAAATCACCATTGTTTTATTTCACAGTAATACTATATAAAAATTATAACTACAGATAATTTGATGCTAAGTACTGAAATTAAAGAAAATCAATATTTCCATGCTAAATGCAATTAATGATAAAAGCAAATTTAAAAAATATTTTTAACTATTAAATTATTTATATGATCATAAATTAGATAATAAAAAAATTTTTCTGATGGCTCATTATAAACATAATGCACCACCACTTATTGAATTACAGCAAGTTAATGATTCATATTTTTCACAGAGATCATACTGGATTTCAAGGAGTAATTTCCAGCTTAGAATTCAAACTCATCATTCGGTAATGATTTAAAATCAAAAGTCACAAAAATGTTTTACATAGTTAAATAATCTTTTCATTCAGTTGATAGTGATTTGCTCAGAAAAGCCGTTTCTCTCATGATCAGGAAGTAGCAGGTTCGATACTTAAATCAGCTAAAGACGAGCACACCAAAAAGAGTTATGCACATTAAAAAGTTCCTTATAATCTAATGTCTTTCTGCTAATGAGACGTGGAAAATAGGATGCAATTGCATGACTGGGATTTTAAAATTACATTGTAATTAACTGTGTTGAGCTGCCGGCAGAAATAAACAAACAAGAAACTTATCGCAATGGCCTAAATTGATTTTTCACTGTAAAATTAATTTTTGCACTTGCAAACTTGTGAGGACCTATAGTATTTAATATTTAAACGATTCAACAATGATCAATATTTCAGAGCAATAAAAATTAAGGACACGTTTTATTATTAATATCGAGTAAGTATTAATATCGAGTAAGTATGATATAAATAATGCAATGACATTAATTTAAAAAAAATATTATTCCAAAACATAAATGAAAATAATTAAATAGTTAAATTGTCATGATATATCATAAAACAAATATTTTAAACATGGACAAAAAAATAAAGAATAGTTAAACCTCTAAAATAAAATAGATTAAATTCTCAAGCACTTCCCATCCTGTTACATTTAAAAAAAAGAAAGAAGATCTAACACTGAAAATATGAACCTGTCATTCTACTTACGACATTAAGATGATTTCCTGTTTTCATAGCCATGATGGCAATATCCAAAGAGAGCCCAAACTAAGCAAAAATTCACCGACTATCGTGATAGCTGCAGAGTGTGTAGAGAAGATGCCGTTGCAGTCAAAGTAGAACAGGAGATGAGGAGCGGAAGAAATACCGATAGGAAACACATGTTCTTATGGGTATAAAAAAAAATAACAAACGTCGAGATAACACAGATTGTTTACCCTCTTGAATGGCAAAAAGTGGCGTCCTTGGCCAGTATCTCGTCAACCAGATACGAGCTCGATACTCCCTTAATATTATTAGGAAGGTTCCCTCCGTTTATTGATGTATTATATAAAAATCCGATCTTGACTTGAAGTAGATTATCTATACCAAATTTTATTGTTATGTTATCAGAATAAAAAGTTAGCAAATATCATATATGAATTTAATGTATTTTTTCTAAAATAAATCAATATCCGGCATTAGTATGTGAATAACAAAAAAATAAATTCAATGATTAAGGAAACGTAAACCTTTTATCAATCATTAAAGTAAAAAATTAACATTTAACTTGTTGAATTTTAAACATTTTTATAAATGTTCCCTAAGCAGTAAAAAAAATTTTTTTTTCAAAATGACTCGGAGCTTACATTTAGATGATACGCAGAACTAATCTTAAGTCTTAAGTTTCGCAATCAGATTAGTTCATCACACTTGTACATTAATCATTTCTTGATCTGTGTAAATGCATGTATCTATATTATAGATTAATCTCATTTCTCTAAGATTTAATCTAATTTTCTAAGAATGTGTTTACAACAATAACCATGAAAATATCCTTAGTATAATATATACAAACTGTCAATAGTTTAATACAGTTAGGAGTCTCAGAGCTAGTCTGTTCATAGAGGAAACTTTACTGCTTCATTCATCTTTACAATATTCTCTTTTAAATTGCTTAACTCACTCTAAAAGGAAACAAATTAGGCTTGCCAGCGTAATTCTCTTCCATGACATAAGGACTTAATGTTTGTTATAGAAAAGCTTCAAGATAAATATTGCCACTATTACTATAATAACATGGCTTTAAGATTAAGTTAATAAAACATATGATTAATATAAAAAATAACTACAGAAGTAAGCCCAGCTGTAATATAAATTAATCTAAATTATTTAACTAATCATATAGAATAAATTAAATAAATATAAATTTATTTGATCGGGATATATAGTTTAAAATCGACTGGGCAGTGAACCATTTTAAACGCCCACGCTTGAAATATGAGTGAACTCACAGACTGCTGAACCAAAAACCAGAGAAATAAACTTGCTGCTAATTATCTCCAAAGTGGTTTAAGATATCTTGCAGAAGGTTATTTAAGTTACTCGTAATTTTTGTTCTCACGTGACTAAAATAAAACACTCTTTCTTCGAATTTACAATCATTTGTTGCTTTGTCACCTTGAAGCAGATAACCTAACAGCTGAAGGAAACTCCAAGATATTCGAACATTTGACAAATATAGAAATCTAGGAGTATTTCCGCAAATATAATAGGCTATATTCAGATGTTTTAAGCCTAGAAATACGATAAATTTCCAAGTACCTTATAAATTTCCAAGTACCTTGCTTAAGTACCTTAGCCATTAGGTACTTAAGCATTTTCATTATGCCTTCTGAAACTTTTTCAAGATAATCATATGTACATGTCGCACGAAAAGGAATACGGAAAATTTCCAGGCGATCATGTTGAAAGACGTGAATATTTTTTAATTATTTTTGATGCCTGGCCACAAAGATATTCCAACTTTTTTGGCACTTCAAAGGGCGGAAGTGATGTTATATAGTGAGACACCTCTAGGTGTGCAGTCGTTGCCCCGAATGTATGTGGATTTTGATAATTAAGAAACAAGGACCAGATAAAGACTCCCAAACTTAACCTGTCACTCCCAAAGGACTTTAATTCACAAGGAGAGCATTGCTATCACGACATATTTTACATGCCACCGCCTTCATTTTTGAATAAGACGGATCTTTGGTTGGGTCGGGATTCGAACCCTCTACCTTCCAATAGCTAACGAACCTCCTAGGATACCACCGCCTCACAGAAGTGAATATATTAAACATAAATGCAACATCCATCTCATTGTTAATCGCTAGGATTAAAATTAAGACACTCCGCAATTAAAATTGCTGTTCAACCATTGAACCATAGTAAGACCCATTTAATTATTCTCAATTAAATATTCTACTTCTTACACTCATACAGAGAAATGGCAATCAGAGTGCAAAGATGTTTGATGAAAAAAATTCTATTTGCCAAAAGTCGAAATAAAAGTTGTTCATGTTAAAATGATACACTCTTATATCAGTTCCATTTTCCGAAGTTTTTAAACAAAAATTCACTTAATTATTATTTTCCCATAAATAAGCATCATTAGCAAAACATGTCCCAATTATTTTACGTTTTCAATTCACACATTTTCAAAAACTAATCATAATTATTTATTTAAAAATAATCGATTACGTAAGAAATTCAGCAAAAAGAATATACGTATCAAAGCTAGATAAATTATTTCGAACGATAAAATATATTCTTTTTTAATTAAAATAATAAATATTAACCCTTCTTTGCATAATGGTGGAAATTTCCATCATAACCTATAATGCCCAAAAATTATATAAAAGAACAAGTTCACTTTAAGTTGATCGTGTTTGGATACCTTCTTAATGTCCATTGCATAGAAAGAAACATAGCTGTCAAAAATAAACAAGTGTCATTATCAGTTAAAGGAGCTTAAAGTTGTCTCATTCCGCTGTTTGTTGTAGTTGCAATAAACGTATGATTTCGTTAATAATTTTGTTTTATTATATTAGAGTTTCTATTGCTAAAAAATTGAAAATGAGTGGAAGAAAGGTGTGTAACACGTGTTTCTGTTATTTTCCTCTTTTATTTCTATTTAGTACTAAGCTAATGATCTAACTTTGGATGATGATGGAAATTTTTAGCATCTTGTTTTTTGCAAAATTTATACTATAAATATATACTAAGATTTTTTTAACCATTTTTCCTTTAATTTTGAACATGAATTATATCAACTTGATTAATGTCACCAATAAAGAAAAAATCATGCAAAGAAGGGTTAATAAAATATATTTTTTAATTTACATCTTTAATTTTGTCCTATACAAGTCGGAGCAATAAATATTTTTACTTAGAGTTTTCAAGTTCGTGGGAGTTCCATAACAATAGTACGTTATTATGATAGCAAGCCACATTGAGCTTCTCAATAGAGAATATAGAATAGTTTGGAGAGAAGGATAAGTTCATAATTAGGTTTGAAATATTAGTACATTAAATGAAAAAAGAGATACTTAAAAACAAAAAAAATAGAGCATTTTTGTCCCATTTTATTAAATGTTTCTCTTAATAAATTATCTAATTCTTGACATATAAACATCTGAAGAGCCAACATCCTTTAATTTAAGTCAAAGAAATTAAAGATAAAGATTCTCTTGTTAGCGTATATAATATAAAATTTATTCGTAATAGATAACACTCACACAAATTCGATAAAAAAAAATAAAATAAATAAAAAAATAAAAAAAAAAAAACAATTATAAGATGTTCCTGAGAAACTTCAGATTTAAGGATAACAAACACATAAAAGGTTTAAACATATATCTGAGAAGGAAATTGCTATTATATAAACTTCGTAATAGAGTTCGAATCTTCACATCATAAAACAGGAAGTCATTCAGTTAGTCACGTGACAAAAAATCATCACGGTAGTATCACATTTGTGTATATGTGAAACATAAATAGTAACCTACACGTCGTAACATTCTAATGATTTGCGATTGAGAATTTTTTTTATCAAAGTCATTGTTAATATGAAAATAGCATCAATCATTGTAACTTTTCATTGATACATACATTTTCATCAATCATTATCATTCTTCGAGTTTTTAATTAAAAAGTACAATGTGCGTAAAATTACTCTAATCACGTTAGGAAAGGCTCAAACCAACAACACTAATATTCAATTAATATTTAGCAAAGAAATTAAATATAACAGCAATTTATAGTGTTAATCTATAAATATCTTCCAATTTTGTTAGATTTAAACTAAAAAGCTCTATTTTTTGTGCTTTTACAAAACTATAATATATTTATATTATAGAATTTATAATTAAATAAATATTTACAATTTATAATTATTAAAATTCGACACAATAATTTGAGCATCAAAATTTAATGCTTATCATTAGATATTAAATATTAAATCCATATCAGAGCCACACTAATATTTATTTAAAAATAAATCTCTAGTCACTATTTTACAACATTTTCATAATATTGCCTTGATATAAATTTTAAGTAAATAAAGTGATAATAAATACCGCAAGTTTCTCGGCATGAGTTGACATCCTGCTATAACACCTTTTCCGTTCTATATTTCGTCAAATGAAGTCGGCAACATGTGTTGAATGATTCCCTGAGCGTATGTGTGTTATTTACTATACTGCAAGCTGTGTTTCAATGGAAAACCCACGTGACCACTCCGTTATTCCAAACGCGTTCGCTCTCGTTCGTTTCAGAAAGATCTTGGTAACTTGCGGAGTCCTCGACGTCTCTCCTTATAATGATTTGTTAATATTATTTTTTTCTTTTATTGGTCCTTTAAGGAAACAGTTGTCTGAGGCGCCTCCAAGGTGTCTTCGCAAGGCCGTTTCCAGTTCCTGAATCAGGCCTCGACTTTCAGTCATAGAAAAAGAAAGTGAGAAACAAAAATTCTGCGAAAGGAATTGCTTCACCTAAAGAGAGAATTGAAAATTCTGAATAACAAAACAGGCTTTGTTAAAAGCATTCGGAATATTTAAAAAAAAGTTTCATGTTTCGTGATGAAATTTTAATATATATATATATATATATATATATATATATATATATATATATATAATTTATAATAGTTTATAAGACATTAGTACCTTTTATGTAAACACACAAAGAAAAAATTGAATGATTTTTTTATTCGGATTTAGTTTTTTAACTGCTATATATTTTTTTATCGATACCATTTTCGATGTCTAAAATGATTTTGAAATCATAAGATATTTTTCCTTGTATTCGATACGTAAAATAACAAGTTGAGAAATGCAGCTGTTATTCGCAACTTGTTGCAGTATACCACATCAATCATCTTTCTTATTAGCAAAAAACTACATTAAAATGATGATACATGTAGTAAATAATTGTAATGTGGTAATCGATGATACTTTCATATTCTATTTGGTAATAAAATTTCATATCCGGCTTTATAGAAGTTTAACATCGCCCAACTTCAGTGTACTTGTAATTTCGATTTAAAAATTTAATAAGAATGCACAATAATGTTGAGATCTCTTTATTTGTATAATTGCATAATTTCAAAATACATAAACAAAAATTAATTTGATGTTGCATTTTTGCATCGCTATTGAAATCAAAACAGCGTGGTAGATGAGGTTTGGTTGTATGTGGCTGTAGTCATTTTTTGCTCATAAGATAAAATTCGACCAAGAATTCCAGCTCAAAAGCAATTCTAAATAATCATACATTTTAATTATTCAAAATTACCTTTAACACAAAAGTCCACACCTGAGGTAAAAGTTCGAATTCATTAACTAATGGATTGAAAGTTGCCGCTGATTCATTTACTTGCCAGCTCTACGCGGTAAAGAAAATCATATAAGATTTTTTATAGATTTTTAAGTTAGCATATCTCAGTTACAGAACAATCAAGCTAAATAAATCTATGATGCGACCCACTGGTATTTTTAGGATCTGACAAAATTCCTACCGCTCGCAAAGTTTATATTTCTCCTGAGTAAGTAGAAAGAACCAGGTTGACAATGGCATCTCAAGTTATTTTTCCTCTAGGATTTGATCAGTTATGGAGTCACTTTTCTTTTACCTACTGCAAATCATTTATTTGTAATATGTTTCCAGATCTATATTACTGATGACAGAAGTGTCGTTAAGCATCCAATCGCGTCGAATTTCGATCAAGTGATAAGACCATTACCTAAGCTAGGTCTTCTCCGCGCCACATTAGCGGAGGGACATTTGACCCTTCAAAATTTTTAACAGCATGACGGATCTTCCGATATTAGGCTTAGAACCTGTTACTTCCCAATCACGAGAACGTCTTTTTTCCACATGACCAATATATGGCCTTCCAGTGTATAGTTTATTTTAAAAAGTGATTTAAATTTATTTAAAATATTCAGTTCATGAGTTTAATTTCAAATTACTCTTATTTATTTATTTGATTCATTTATCTTATGAAATTCCGGTTTGCTGAATGAATTCTACACATTCATCAAAAGCCCATTGTGTAGAGTTAGCTCTTGTGTGAACTTTTTTTGTATAATAATGAGTATAAGTATGTACATGCGTGTGCATCTTGGAAGCTATTGGTAAATATCTGTGCTTACATAGAGAAAAAGAATTGACAATCTATAATTTGAATTCAAGTGTAAATTTCAAGTACAATGAGACAACCTCAAGAACAGACTTTATTACGTTTCTTTGTTTTAAAAAAGCCATTGTATAATGCGAAAAATAATATAAACCAGTAAAAAATAAGCACATTATAACCTCACTTCCTTAAAATTGCTTACATAACATTTGAACACCTCATAAAATATTACTTTACAGAAAGAGTAAATTAGAACTTGTAATACAGCAATTTATTATACACCAAAAATGTCTATTTTTAATGCAAAAAGTTATAAAAATTAAATATTTTATACAGAGAAAAAAATTCAAATTTCACAAACAGTTACAAAATCAATATTTAATGGTTCAAAAGATTTAATTTTGTATTATCAATAAGAGATAAAAATATTATGGCATTTTTTATCAGCCATTAAATTTCAATATTCAAAACATAACACATTAAGCTAAATTTTAAAATTAAACCAATTCATCCATCAATAAAAGTAAACGTATACCACATTTAAAATCATAAAAAGTACCATTATCTTTTTATTAAATGAAGACGCATTTTTCTTTGTGCTGAAATTTGAAATATAACATCGAGCAGAAATCGTAGCATATGGGATCGAGTGGTATTGAAAAGGGAATGCTGAGTCAGTTTCACTATGCATGGTGATATATCTTCTTTTCCCAGGACAACTGGAAAATTTCTAGAAATCTGAGCCTTATTGCTTCCGACCTGGATGCAATATTGCTTTGAGATATGGCATAATTTAAAGGAACAGATATTTCACTACTGAAAAAGAAATCACAGAGCTACTTTCTGTGGAAATATACATGCATCTCAAATAAAAATGTATCAGCTTCACGCGAATACATATACATTTTCTCAGAAAACAAATCACCTAAGGAAATAAATTTCTCACTGATAGCAAAACAACCAAAGAACTTAATCTTCCATCGAAACCATCATTGTATGTGCTGTGTGTGGCACAAAAATCACAATAAATATTTTATTTATTAATATATTTACTGTGTGTTGCAAACATAGGAAATCAAACTATTGCAGTGACCTTTACGATTCAATTCATAAATAAATAAATATAAAAAAGGGAGTTTATATATATATATATATATATTCTTTAAGCATAAGAAATGACACGAAAATGATAAATCGAGTTTTTTATTACTTAAAGATTCAAATAATCGTATAAGTAAATGCATAAATTTTCTATAAAACAAATGTATGAAGCTGCGCAAGCTTTTATTAATCAAAAATTTAGTTCAATTAGTATTACACAATTCGTTTCTCTCACAATACAATTCAGACAAAAGAAACACAAAGGATAAGAAATCAAATTTAAATCAACTAAAATTTACAGTTCGTTTTCCTTCTCACAATACAATTTAGACAATAGAAGCAGTTGATAAAGTATCAGGATGTGTGTTCGGGATAGAAAGATAGCGGATAAATTATGGAGCAACGGAATAGATAACTAAATTAAACTCTTTTACAATATTTAAGCATTTACAGCAGAATGCTTTCCGGGAAAGCTTTTCACAGGTGGAGCAGCTTTACATATAGCAAAATACATCACCCATCCAGACCTATATGCATGAAGAAATGTAACAGCAACATCCAACTCCTTTTGGCAAGGCTCAACACCGATATTGCCATTAAGCCATGGTGAAACTAACACCGATCACTCTCCATTGGTTTATATATAAATTTTTGAGCCTCGTAATTTTGGTTTAAAATCAACAACTTCTGATACCAGCTTCTCTCATTTTCTCACCTTAACAGCAGAATTTAATGTATGAAATATTGAATAAATTCGGAACACACTAAAATATTATACAAAAAATAAAACAACTGACAGCATTGAAACAGTGTTGCCAATTGTTTTATATTAACTCTTGATTGTTACCAATAAATATATATAAAAATATAAACGTAAAAGTTTAGAAATGTTACTCGTATCTCACTATACACAAAATCCTAATACAGAATGTCAAGAATTCTTATCTCAACCATTAATTTTGGACATGAAGGAAAAAATCGCATAAAACGTATTGATCTGTATGCGAGTTCCAATATTGTTACTTACATAAGTTTTAGAAGAGACTTTCGTTTCCAATAAAATATTCATTCGTACAACTCGGAACCCGAATGTAGCAGCAGATTGAGCATCAGCAGACAGAAGGTACAATTAATGTCAACTGGTTCTTTCTGTCTACAAATTTCATGATGTAACTGAGTTAGAACTTGTGTACATATTTATTAGCATAGAATACGTTCTTTTTTTTTTCGGATATCTGCATGCATGCCAGATGTCGTTTGGAACAAAATCACTGCAGCTCTGAAACTTTATAATTGACTTTTCCTGGTACTTCATTTAGTTTTCGAGATAGGACTACTAACTTCCGAATTTTATCGCTATAAATGTTTTTGTTCTTTTTTATACATTTCTACACCTTTTTATGACTGTAATTATAGAAGTTTCAAAGTAAAAAAAAATGCAACTGGTATTTATTAGAGATCCTATTTGCGAAAAAAGACTTCAAAGGTTGGTTCGATTTTTACTGAGTCTTGTACTCAAATGAAAAATTATCATAATAAAGCACGCTAAATTCAAACTAAAAAAATTAAAAATAGTTTAAAATATTTGAAAAAAAAGAAAACATGTACTAAAACCAAAGAATGTAAAAATAAAAATGATTTTAGAGACAAGTAATATACAATGTTATGGATGTGAAAACCATAACTTATTGAAAGATAAAATGAGAAGTCACGTCTTATATAGAGAAAAGTAAATATATTAGCTTAAATTAATATTTAGGATACTGGAGAATAGAAATTTTTGTATATTCAGAAAAAAAATTCTTTGGTAATGAATATTCCTTCATAGAATATAGTCGGAAATTTAAGTATAAATGAAACATCTCATTTTTAAAGGAGAGAGTAGAAAGAAGATCAAATATAAAGTACCAATGATTGTAACAAACGATTATTTCTAACAAATTACACAAAAACATGAAATATAAGTAATCATTTTTTGTGAAATACTCTATATAAGATCAATATTTTAAGACAGAATTCGGCGTTGCTAATTACATATCAAAATCACCAAACGTATTTAGATATTTAAAAATGAGCGAAAACAAACAATGCATTCAGGCTGTAATGAAAAGTCCAATAAAAGGCACGATTAAATATGTGAACCTCTATATAGCAAGGAAAAAATTACAATAGAATAAATTGAATGAAAAAAAAATAATGGGAAGTCTTGGTTTGTTGCTCTGTGGATAATCCTTGCTTTTCAGAGCTGATTCGACAGGACCAACAGTTTAAAGTGAATACCAAAAAAACTGAAAACATATACACCCAAGGTAAGATCCGAACTTACGATTTTTTAAACTTAAGTCCATAGCGTTAACTAGTCGGCGGTCTATTTGGCCGAAATGATGAATAAACCAACATCAAAAAGGAAATTGAACTAAAAAAAAAAAAAAAAAAACATTACAATTATAAGTCATGAAACTTAAGTTACGATATTCCCTCCTAAAATTTGAAGCTATGGCAGTTTTAAAATTGTTAATAAATTAAATTTACGGTAGAACTCTATTAAAGATAAACCATTAAAGTCATAAAATTGGGAACATTATAAAATCATAATTAAGGAGTAATTAGACAACTATTAACTCTGTCATTTCACATTCGTGCGAATCAACGAAAGTGAAATCGAACAATGTGTGTGACATTGGTAATCACGTGATAATGATTAGTACCTGTGATATAAATGGATACTATAACATCCGTAACTAATCTATTATAGAACTCACAAATTGTTGAATTGAAAAGCATAGAACTAACTATCCAACTACTAACTAGGCATGGTAAAACCATGAATGTCGGTAAGTACATTTTTTTTTATTGCCTAATGATCATTTTTGCACATGAAGGCTAATTAGAACGGGATCTTCACTTAAAAGTGGATTTCGACGGCCACACATATCCAAGCACACCATGGGATACGAAACCACGAACTATAGTCGATAGGTAGAAGCATCGTAAATCATGTACGGTATATTTAAAGAAAGAATTTGTCAAAGTAATGGTAAAGGAAAATGGTGGGCGGTCTTAGATCTATGGTATTGATAATAAAACAGAGGGTTTAGAATAGGATAACTGTAAAAAATAATACTTTTCAAAAAATAAAAAAAGAGCTCGTCCTTAGTGAGGACGATAAAATACCAATTGTAAAAAAAAAAAAAAAAAAAAAATATTTAAACTTGATTCGAATCAAAATCAGGTTCGAAAGTATTTCAAACATATTAGAGAAAACGATCGCTACAAAGTAATAAAAATCAACAATATTGAATAAAATGGAAAAAGATAAAGACTGATATAACATAATAAATGGTAATATAAGGGTAGATTCGCATGGAAAAAGGTCGTCAATAAAAACATTAAAAAAATTAATAGATAAATAAACAAAATTTGAATATAACAAGTCAAAAAATTGTATAACAAACGTTCCCGATATTTCATTCGATACTATGTATTAGCATGATCGAAGTATAATATCAAAAAATTAAAATAAACAATGCACTCACAGACAGAAATTTTAAAATTATAAGACTAAAAAAATGATAAAACAATTGTTGAAATCGAAAAATAAAAAAGAATTAACTAGAAAATTCACTAATTTTTCAGTTCAATAAACAGTTGCTGAATTACATATTTTAAATAATTTACAGTAAATCCCTGCTAAATTAGAAATAGCGAATTTTAATACCTTTGAACTTTAGATTGAAAACGTAAATTTTCGACCTTCATACGAGAGTTCATAATCGATATTGCATTTTCTTATCCCATAATCTATATTGTTCAAGGTTAATTTATCGTGTTCCTCTGCTTTTATTTCAAATATCTAGAACGTGATTCTGTGATTACTTTCCTTTTCAAGTAAACTAGATCACTATAATCATCTGGTACTATAGTAAGAAAATTAGATTACAGACATTTTTCCAATTTAACTTATATGTAAAGTATTAAATATGAGCATTCCATTTCACACTACTCTCCAACTTGTAGCGATAGAGATTTTTTTAAGACTGTTTTTTACAATTAAAAAAAAAACTAAATAGAGTATTTTATCCAGTTTTTTTTCTAGGAATAAGTAAACACTTAATATCGCCTTAAGAAATGAAAAAAAAAAATAAATAGATGTAACGAAGGAATACGTGTCACAGAAAATCAAATTATATTAAACAAAATTAGATTACAGAAATCTTCAAATTGCATTATGGAAAATGAAAAAGTTCTTGATACTTCTTCCATCATATCAAATGAAACCGTTTCAGAAAATGAGTCACGAAATGTCGGTGTAAGAAAACTGTCTGATACATCGTTATGTGATGAGAATCAAAACTTATAAACCAAATATTTTGATTCGGGAATTGTAAAATAAATGCGAAATAACGGCAAAATATTAAACCTTCACGATTTTAGAGAATTAAATAAATTTTAGAAATTGAAATATATTTCGAATTCTCGATAATTATCGTAGATCCTTTTTGTAAAATCCTTTACTTTTTCTCTCAACACAAATTATATAAAAATAAAATTTTAAATAAGTTTAGTAAAAATGATTTTTTATTTAAAGTACATTTCTCTTAAGAATGAACAAATCTTACATTAATTATTCAATAAATTAAGAACTAATTTTTTTTTTGGGGGGGGGGCGGGAATAATGCTTTTAAAATAAAAGTTACTGACAAATTTTAAAATTTCCGTCAACTCTTAAGCATAAACAATTGCAAATTTTTTTTATGTCATTATAAATATCATGAGGAAAAAAGTTCCATTGTTATTACAAGTCATATTTATATTAAAGCCTCAAAAAAAAATTTAAAAAACATTTAAATTGTCCTTACCGATATAAAATAACCATAAAGTGGATGTTAAGATTTATTTATTGCTTGCATAAACAATCAAACATTAATATTTAATGTGCCTTACATGCTACATGAAATAAATTTATCTTTACTTAATGATTAATAAGTATTTATTTTTAATAGCTGTATATGAAGAGAGATAAATCTCTCTCCAATAATAAATATATAAAATAAACAATCCCACTAAGATATTGGCCAAAATTTTCTTTCTAAGGGCTCACTGCAGAGCTCTAATCCCCTGACAAATTTACTTTTTTTTGATGGGTAAACAAAATTGTATATTTAACATTATCGGTGAAAACGATTATTTGCTTAACTCACAGACCAATTATAAGTTAAATAAAGTGACGTACACATGTGATCTCAACTGTAAAGAACGAAACAACCACTTTATGGTTAAAAAAAAATACAGTTGGGTTAAAGAATCGTTTTTCGATTTAATTGAATTTTAAAATGCAAAAAATTAGTTATTTGTAATTAACAATATATAATTTGTAATATTATTAATATTTAAAACCCTTTTTCAATAATCTTTTCCTCAATTAATACAAAGCTTACAATATTACGTGATGGGCTCCCCATAACCTAATGGTTGGTTAGCGAATTTCAAAATGAAAAATCCAGTGTTTGATTCCAGCCCTACCTGTTAACAACGGAAGAATGTTCTTTTCTGACTTCCACATGCAAGGTGAGTGCTTGGGCATCTTCAGTTTCTTCCTTGCAATGCGTGAATGAAACCCACTATCAACGATGTCCTCTCGAACAGCAATTTACGCAGTTACTATTAAAATAGCTTGTAGTAACTATTAAGAAGGCTAATGCTTAGTGCATTAGGCTCTATACTACCCAGAGTCAAAATGAATGAATTATTTCTAATATTACTGTCATAAAAAATATTTTTAAAAAAATATTTGAATTTTAATTCAAAATTTAAGTTTAAAAATTAAAATAAATTTGTTTTTTAAGGGAAAGTTAAAAAATAAGTTAAATAAACATTGTTTTCTATTTGAAATCAGGATGATTTGGTTAGCTTCAGTTTGTCATTCTATGGTGATCACTTTTTGCACTTAAGGGCTAACTTGACTGAGACTCAAGATTATATATATATATATATATATATATATATATATATATATATATATAT
>JAPDSC010040348.1:111935-126590 GCA_026290005.1 Latrodectus geometricus
TATATATATATATATATATATATATATATATATATATATATATATATATATATATATATATATAATAGATTCCAAATCATTTTATAAGCGTCAACAGAAATCACATTAAGTTAAAATAATCATGTTTCTGTATGTTCATTATAAATAACATGTCTATCTATATTAATACGATTTCTACAGAATTATAATTTTATAAAATTAAGTTTGATTTGAAAATAATTTTAAAAAAATTTAGTAGTCATTCGAACAGAACAAGATTATAATTCTTCAAGCAAAAAGATAGATATTTATGCTATAATTTTTTTATACAGTAACTACAAGAAAAAATTCATCAAATTGAAAAGAATACTTCACATCATTTTTAGGAAAACAGACCATTTTGAATGAAATCACATTTTCTTCCATCCACCATAAATTAACATAAGTGAAAAATATTGTAGAATTTCAACAATATTTTCAACAATTCAATGCTGTCAACAATATTATAAAATAATCAAATATTACTAGTTTGAGTTACTCAAAAAGAAAATCTTATTGTACACATGCGATTATAAAAAAAACGTTCTATTTCACAAAAAATCTTTTTTTTTTTTTTTTTTTTGTCACTTTAAAATTATGCATTTATGTTTCAATTAGCAGAAATAATAAGCGAAGAGAAATAAAATTTTTATAATGGCATTTTATACATATTAAGGAAACCAAAAAATGCTACATTTTTTTTTCTATCAAATGCCATAAGAAATATATATAATTCTTTAGTAACATAAAATTAACACACCAAATTACTAATAAATGGATAAAAATCAATTAGTCATGATTTGTTTACTATAACTGTTCATTTTACTGTATAATTTTTTCGATTACATAAAAATTCCTCGAAAGTTTTGATATGAAATACACTTTACTCTAACCTTTAGTTATTCGGATAAAAATAAAACTTTATTAAAATTTATTGAAATTTATTAATACTATTTATTAAAACTTTTTGAAATTTTTAAAATATTTCAAACTTTGTTTATTCCCTTTTTTAACAATTCCATTGCCTTAACGAATGTTTGGCACTTAATCACTCTATACTGTTATTCAAACATTTTCTACAATGTTACACAAACAAAGATAATAATAATTTTATTAACATATTATTACACAAAATAAGTATGTAAAGAATATAATAATGCATTTCAAGCAGCGCTATGATTATTAGTTCGGGCAAAGTCTATGGAAATACAAAGTTAAACTGCACATCTAAGGCACCTTCATTACTTTAAATAATCATTGCACAGTGGTAATGAGAGTATTTTACTATATTAATCAATAATTATAAATTATTTTAACACTCAATGAGATTAATTTTTGTATTGCGGTATTAAAGCGAATATAAGGCGCTTACTAATATAGATCAAACCTAATTTTTGACACGAAATTATATTAAAAATGAAAAAAATTTCGAACATGAATTGTGCGTCAACTGGTCCGGTACGAGATTTCAGCAGCGTGGAATAAGCGATCAATAACTATTTTTTTCCTTCAGAATCAATTGCAGAATAATTTTTGCAGGTTCACTGGTTATTGAAGAAAATTCAGCTTGTGATTATTCCTGCGAGATTGAAAGTAAGTTGCAGTTTTTGAATGCGTACATAAATCATCCTTCAAAGGTGGTTTAAGATATTACAATACAAATTACATGAAATGAATTAACTTCAACACAAGAGGCTGCTTGCAACCCATGCCTGACAAAAATTAGATTCAGGATGTTTGGAAAACAATATCAGAATTAGTCATAAAAATCTTATGAAAAAAAAATATAATTTTAATTTCTAATAAACTTCATGAGGCTAAAGATAACCTTCTTTCTAATAGACTTTGATAATATTCTGCATTGTTCAACAAGGGTAAAAAATCAATCGCTGGTGAATTTGAGATGATGAGAAGCGATTTGCTTATTTTCGAAGAATGCAGGTTATCTGCTATTTTCAGTAAATCATTGATATTTTTTGAGCCACAAAATACCTATACGTCATTTTGAAATTGATGATTTATGATCTAAGAAGAAGAAAAAAATCTCAATTATAGACCACACTATGACTTTTCAAATTAAAATTTAAGGATTAAGTGCAGCCTATATTCAAAGAAATTGCTGTATTGAAATAATTTTTATAAAGGCATTTAATTGCTTAAAGAATTTAAATAATTGAAGCTCTGAGAGGTAAATATGATTAAAAGTACTATATGTATTTCAAACATAACTTTCAATCAAAAATTGACTTCAAATTTTTCTTTTAAATTCCTGAGACGTGAAACTAGAACAATTTGTGTTCTTTGAGTAACCAAACTCTAATGTAAACAAGTAATTATATGTAATGGTTACATTCCCAAATGTCTAATTTTGGCAACACTAAAACTCCAAGAAATAGACTTTTCAAAATTTCAGTTTGCCAGGAGAAATGAAAATTTTAATAAACAGTTGAAATAATTACTTTTGAGGAAAATTTAACTATGATGTGAATTTTATACAAATCCAGTGATTTTACATGACTTACAAAGAAATAGTGTGTGAATCGGGTAAGTCATCAGTTCTGTGTGAAAATATGTTAAGTAAAAACAAAAGAGACCTTTTATTTGAAAGAGATGTTATAGCTGGTCACATTAATGATGATTCTTTTTGAGCAAGCGAAGTAGAATTTCACTGTTTAAAAATGTAAATGTCATGAGTAAGTGGAAGTCTATGGGAGTCAAGATACTAACTATATATTTTGGTCATTCTCATAAACTGAACAAATAAGATCTGTTGTCATGAAGTTAGATTATTTGAACTAGAGGATTTCACTCCTTAATAAGAAATAAAGTACTCTAGAAATTCCTCCAAATCAACAACAGTTAATTTCAACAGTTAGCAAGAATTAAAAATACTTCAATATTTGGTGGAAGGAGCTATAACATAATAGTAATCCATTCCTTCAATATCTACTGGTGTGTTGTCACACATAAATTAAACATCATTCCATACAATAAAGGTAAACTCACTTGGCATTTGCGATGTCCCATGACTGCGAGTCAATGAAAAACTATTTTATGGAGTGACAAGTCACACAACATGATCTTCCAATCATATAGTATAAAATTGCAAATGCAAAATAAATGTTTTACCCATGTGCATCCCAATTGTCAAATTCAGTAATAATGCACTTGGGAAGTTTTTTCCACATTATGGTTAAGATGTTTTTTATTTTCCTTGCATGTTCATTCTCATAAATTGCGTTTCGATTTTTACATCAGAATTAACGACTATTTTCCTCGCTACTCTAGGACAATTTTAAGAAATTAGAGATTGTTGCTTCCAGGACAACGGCATCCAATGTCATAACTTCTGTCAACCTGTCGTAATGGGAATGTAAACCTACAACTATGGGAATGTAAACCTACAACATCTGGATCAGAATCTTAATCATAACCCTACAGAAAATTTATGAGATAAATTAGAATCACTTATGGACTTGGAAACAGTATTCAGAAATTTACAGTAGAGCCAGTGCTTCCAACAGCAGTAATGAACATTAATGGGATAATCCTTCATTTAATGCAATTACATTAGAAACCCTTCTATACATAATTTCTATAAGGTTTTTAATTCATCATTAACTATTCAATATTTTAATTCATTGCTATGAATGCTTTCATAAAAGTAGCATACTTTCAATTAGGTTTTAATTCCTAGCTGAATTAAAACCTAATAGAAAGTATACTACCTTTATGAAAATATTCATATTGATAAATTAAAACCTTATTGAATGTATGCTTAGAAGGGTTGTTAATATAACTGCAACAAGTGAAGGATTATCCCTACTTTAAAGCATGTTATCTTCCTTTCATAATATTGCATCTGGTGATTTATTTTGAAGACTTTGAATAGTTTGAATGAAATATACATATACTTTGAATGAAATTTCTACATAATCATTTCATGCCACAATAACATCATACTTTTTGTTTAATATAAGTATGTTAGTCAAATAATAGTTTAGAAATGTAATAATTTATTTAAAAATACATATATATACATATTTTCAATATAAGTTGACAACAATAGTTGAGTTAACTGTAAGTAAATGCAAATATGTCCACAACCATAAAATTTAAAGCCACAATACATATTGGCATATAAAGTTTTACTTGGTGTGATAGCTGTTAACTATGTTCACTAAAGTCACTCTTTACAACAACCTTCTATACAACATTTAACTGTATGAATACATATGAAACAATGACAATTAGTCTATTTTATAAAATAAACAGAGTAGCACTGTGATAAAATAATGAAATTTATAAATTTCTCAAAAAATGTGATACATTTATACAAATTTTCATGACTATCATCAGTTTATTATTGCCTTATTTAATATGAGCACATTTCATAACTTAATAAATTAAAAAATATTAAATTAATCAGACTATATCAGAATCATCAAACTTTAATCAGACAAAAATTTAACATACATAATCATATACTTGTTAAACTTCTAAATTAATAAAAGTAAATAAGCATAAAAACAACTAAAGTCAAATAATGAATTTTTTAAGCTTTCAATCAAAAATATGTATTTTCCAATTTATTCCACTTTAATAATTTATTTTAATTTTCTAACATCATTTAGTTGTCCTGTTTACTTTCAGACAAATTAAATAATTAATAATAAAAGAACAATTTAAATTATCCGACTGATTACTCATTATTTTCAAATAAAGGAAATTAAAGTTTTTATAAAGCATTCATGAAAGTTATTTAATAAAAGAAGCACTTGTACTCATAATAAGATATAAAAAAGCATATTACAGTTAATGGAATACAAATTTTAATTATGATTGCATTTATTGCAGAGCATTTTTTCAATTATAGCACAAGAAAAGAGCTGTGCATGCTTGCATATCAAGAAATAATAAATCAAATGGATACAATCAAACAACACAACTAAATACCAAAAACATTTTCAAATCAAATCTTTTTTAAAGATGGAAATCTGGATTAATTAAAAACTAATTCAAAACATGTATGTACTTCCTCTTTAAGATTTAAAACATGGAATTAATGACATAATTATATATAAATTGCATTTCATTTTCATAATTACATTTAATAAAAAATTTTCTATCAAATTTAAAAATGAAAATCAAAGATTGCAATTTAAAAAATATATCATTTCATGAAAAAATAGAATATATAACACAATACAAAGAAAAACTGATTAAACAATATTATTTTCAATAACTTTAACTTAAAAACAATTTTTTTACATAAATATCAATACAAAAAAAAGAAAGACCTAATTATTACAATTGACAAGCAAAATTCTTTGCATTTGAAATTTTTTTTAAAAAAAATAAGAATTATGTTAAAATAAAGAATTAAATGCTTCATTACTTTATAACCAAGTTGTTTTAATTATATTTAGTAAAATCAATACATTAAGTAAATAATAATAAAATAGCATAATATAAAATAACACAAAATGCAATATATTTGAGATAAAAGAATTTCAAAACATTCTAACTTTGTTTATTTAACACACTTTCCTACTAAATTTATGTAGAATTTTTATATCTAATACTTCAAAAGAAAAATACAATGTAATTATGAAATTTTTTCATTCTAAAATTTTCAATTATAAAATGTATTTTTTAATAAAGATGATTAATGAAAATTTTTTGTTTTATAAACATTTAGCATCTATAACTAAAACAATTGTCAATATAACAAAAAAAATTTTTTTTTAACAGAATTACTTACAAATATATTTTTAATAACTTAGAAATAGATAAGTTCAATATTTTTAATAACTTATAGTATTTTCTAAGCAAATTACTTAACTTTAGCTAAATAAGAGTGGTTTAACTAAAATTAATACTGAGAAATGAAACTCAAAGAAATAAATTTAAAAAATTATCAAAAACCAAATGAATTTTCCAAATCATGTTAAACATTACATTACATGTATAATTTTTAAAAAATATATTTTGATATTGATGTATTATTAAATTATTGACATAATCTAAGGCCCATATCCAGTAAATTATTCTGAAGAAATTAATTTAATTGTAATAGTAACAATGCTTTTTAATTTTTTTAAATATACCAAAGATAAATTTAAAGTGCAAACATATTCAAATGAAATGCTTTACAACAAAACATCTCCATTTTATTACAACTAATACATAATAAGTTTTGGAAAATCAAACTTCTTTTAAAAAAAAGTAGTTGTTTATAAAAGGACAAAATAATGTCCAAATTGATCCTAAATTTGCTTTAGAAATTAAATAATAAAGAATATTAACTTTCAAAAATTAATATTTTTAAAAAATGTGATATATTCTACTCACTTAATAAATAGCTGCTCCTAAATTATAATCTTTAACTAATATCAAGCATAAAAACAGTTTTATTAATGCTAAATGAAAGTCTCAAATTAGTTAAACATATGAGTTTTTTATCCAATATTTTCCCTCCAACTAATTAAAACAAAGCCATTTCAAATAAATCATAAGCAAGAAATAAAAATGACTTCCAAGTGAAAGCTTTTCTTAGTTAAAAATATTTATGATGAAAATTTTCACATTTAGTCTGTCATGACAGTATTGAAATCTACTCTATGATGATAAAAAGTACCTAATGCAACGTTTTATAAATAAAGATTAACTTAAGATCCCTAAATTATTATAAACAAATTGAAACATTAAAAGATCAAAATAAATGAATTGAAAGTCTTTACAAAATTATAATGGCTTCACTCATTTAAAATATTACTTAAGGTTTAAATATAAATACATTTCTAATACTTTAAAAGTATATTCTATGTATCCACTTTTATTTTGAAAACAGTTCTTAAAAATTTGATAATTATTTACAAAAAAAAGCATCAAATTCAAGAAAAATATTTTGTAATTTGGAAAAATATTACATGCCCCACTAAATTTAACTAACGAAGCCTTGTAAAACCAAATTATTTAAGTACAGATATAAAAAAATCTATTGAATAATTTAAAAAAAATGTGTTTGTTTAAATTTAAGCTTGAATAAAAATCAATAATAAAATTTTAATTCCAAAAATAGTATAAATAAATTTTTTTATAAAAGAACTGAAATATTTTTAAAAATATGATAATGTTATACAGGTTGTTTATCATATTTTGTAATTTATAGTAATATTTATGATAAGAACTTAAGTTTGAATACTGAACTAATTTTTATAAAATATTTGAATCCATAATATTAAAAAATATTTTATTGTGACTTAAAATATATATAATTGAAAACATTCCAGTTGAAAAAATAATCAAGCATTTTGAATAAGGAAATAAATATGCATCTCCTATACATTAAAAAGCATAAACTTAAGTGTTTTCAAGCATCAATCTATGTTTCATAAGGTAATTACAGTCATTCAACAACTATTTAACTCCCTACAGGTTGACTTTTCAACATTTTATAAACAAACACAAAATAATTTAACAATGTAAATAAGTTTTTAAATACTAAAAATAATTTATATTTTTACAAATAAACAAAGATGAATGTAGAAGAGTATTTACATATACAGATCACTTTTTATTTCTTAAAAGCAACTATAAACTCGATAAAAAAAAATATCATTGATTAACATATTAACTTTTTATACAAAAAAACATTCCATTACAGATTGCACAATTCAACATCGCGAATTACTTTTGATAAATACTAAAATTTTAGTTTATTTATAGACAATAAAGACAAACAAGAGGGAAAAAAGACGGGGATGGGAGTATTTGTAAGTATTTACTTAAAATATCTTCAAATGACTTATTTCACTTTATAAGAAAAAAATATTGCTAGAAAAAAGTTTAAAATAGTTAGACATTAAATACACTTTATAATGATATTTAAAGTAGATTATTGCAAATAATTAAAATTAATAGCAATCTAATAATAAATTATTTTTATAAAATAAGAGTTATTAACTCCTGCTGAAACTTCCACTAATGTAAAATAAGCATGTAATATTTTTTTCATTTTAAATGAAAATGCAACACAATTTATTACAAAGTCAAATAATAAACTAGTACAAATAAATGCATTCTAATTTTAAAAAAAAACAAGTAAATATAAATAAAACAAGCTAACATTTTTGTTTTTTATATAATACTATATTAAGGAATTAATACTAAGCTTTGTAATTCACAATTTATAAAAATCAACATACAATAAACAGAAAACAATGATCTATAATATTTACACAATTAAGATACACATTCAATGGAAAATTTGAATAAACAAATAGCTAGGATAAATAACTTTCTTTTCTATGTACAAGCTGGAAATATAATTTTAGAGGCTGAAGCTAGTTATAAACATGGAATTAAAGAAATAAATGCTTTATATAAAGCACATTTTGTTTTAAATAAAGGAAATTATCTTTTTTTCAACAAGCACAATCAAGAGATTTCTGCTGTCGTTGTTGATGCCGTGATAGTTTACGAAGTGATGCATCCCCATACTGAATACCAGAACCTATTCTTTCAGGGTCAAGTTCACCTGAAATAAAATTTTTTATAAAAAATATAATACATATTTTAGCACAAAATAAATTTGAAATGAATATAGTAAGATCTTAGTCATAAAAGCTATTTAATCATGGAAAATTAAAAAAAATTTTATAAATCGTTATTTATGGCACAGAATTCAATTGTACAAATTCAGCTAACCCTTTCAATATACTCTTGGGATATGCAATGCAAATACACACATCCTGAAAATAACTACCATGGCCAGGAGTTTCTTATACTTAGAACAGGAAAAGAATGCAAAGCACAGGAAGTTTATTTTCACTTCCTGTGATGGCTATAGATGGCATTTTGTGAAGTTTAAACTGAACTAAGTTTTAGAACCTAGTTTCCTCACACATTTAGTATTTTATTCATCAGCTTGGGAGATGGAAAATTGTAAATAAAGTGCAGTATGCTTTCTACATGATAAATATAAAACTTGTTGAGGATGGCTTTCCAAATACTTTATTTTATTTTACTTTAAAAAAAATTTTCATTGAGATAATCATTTTTTTTTTTTTTTGTATACATTTCAAAATAAAATAAAATTATTATTAGAAACTAATTTTAATATATATGACAGGATATGTGATAATCTAACATCGTACTAAGCATTCCAATCATAAGATTTAATACAAAATCAAAATGCAAAAATGTTTGTATAACTTTTTTCCATGGATTAGATTTAGTGACAAAAAAATTCAAATGACTTGGAAGTTACACCATCCTTAAATTCAGTATTTAAATAAATAATTTTGTCATGTAAAATGCCAGCACAAAGATCATTTAACATTTAAAAAAAAATTATATTTCATTAATATAAGCAAAATCAAAAATTATAAAAATTCTTATGTCACCCATCTTTTCATTTAAGAATCCTAATATTTGTGCTAAAAATGTATTAAGATTTTGTATTGGAAGTGCATTGTAATCATACAGTATTTAACCATTATTTGTTCTATCAAAAACTCAGCAATCTTAAATACTTATTCAACATCTTATTGAACCAGAATTTTGATATTACTCAACTATATAAAAAATAAATGTAATTTAACTAAGTCATTAAAAATTTCTAAGAACTATAATATTCCTTCTCAGATGAGTTTTTCAAAATCTTTTCTTAAATTAAGAAGTCTCAAAAAAGTAGTATTTATAAGGCACAAATTAATAATTACATAAGTTAATTTCTTAATTGATGGGTGAACAGCTACACTTATTCCACACAGCTTAACTATAATACGATAATTTATGTATTAATTATTAACAGATGATCTTAAATTTTATGTTTTTAACTAGAAAATTTTGCTATACAACATTTTTCATTAAAAGTTAGGTCATGAAAATTCGAAAATTTTGTTCATGTAATAGATAAAAATTCCTAAGTTTTAGTAGAAAATCAAAGTATATTTAAAAGAACTGATGTGCTTTAAAAAAACTATAAAAATAATACCTTAATTTAGAAAACATTTTAAAAAGACTGAATGATGAGGAGAATTATGTAGTCTATATGTTTATATAGCTAATACCTCAGCCTTCGTAATTAAATAGAAAAGGAATGCATTGGTTTAGTTACATTATCTCGACTATAAGTCACTTTTTACTCATAAGGAGTAATTCAAATGTAACAGAGTATGAATTCTAAAATCTTATAAATCTCTTAACTGAAGTGTTAAATCAATAAGTGAAACCAGAAATGAAGGCTATGCACCACCAGCTCAACAAACAATGGTTGATTTCAGTTTGAAAACATTTGCATGCTTTTTAAACTAATTTTCAAATGTTTTCTAAAAGAAACTGAACAAGAATAGGTGGTTTTATAATGAATATTGAAGTGAATATTTTTCCATTTATTGATGAAAAATTTTTTGTCAATATAAAAAAATAAGAAAATATTGTAGATTAAATAGAATTAAAAAATGTATGAAGATATTCTCTAAATTATAAATTAATTTTTAGAAGAAAAATTTATAATTTTGCAATCAAAATTTCTTTAATTCTCATTGACATAACTTTAATGCAAGTAATAAACAATACTGTATTACCAGTAAATAATCAGAAATGCTTAAAAATTTGATGACTGATTACATGTTTAAACAGATTCACAAACTCCAAATGCTAAAATATTTTTACATAGAAATTGCCTAAAATTTCAGCAGATATAAAATAACCATTTTAACCCTTATTATAAAGGACTGGAAATATAAGCTTGAGAAACTATTTTTTAAACTTTGAATAAGTTCCAACATCTGGCATATATTTCCACAACCAAATACGATTTCCAGTGAAAATAAATATCATAGCATTTTCAAGGTATCACAAAACAACTTGTAATTTTTAATAATGATGCACCATTAACATGCAAAATAGCCTCAAAATCATATTTTTCAACATTTATACATTTAAAAGAAACCTAGAAAACAATTTCAAAATGACATGCAATATAATAAAAAAAATTACTATTGAATTCTGAACTTTTCATCTTATATAAAGCTAGATTCAAACAAAAATGTTTTGAAAAGCTTATCATGTTCAAACTAATACCAATGCATGTTACACCAGCATATTTTCTTGTACATAGTCCAGATATTGGTTTTAACCACTTAGGAGGAAGCAGTCATGTTAATGTATGTTATTTTTATACCGGCATGATTCTCTGTACCTAGCCTTGAGTTAGACTCTACCAGTTAGGTGGCAGCAGTTAGAAGGGAGTCTAATTTAAAAACTGTAAATAGAGAAAACCCTCAATACTTGACCAACCCCCCCCCCTAGAGATATCATTTCATTCGGAGGACATTGCAAACATGTCCTATTCAACATGACACAGCTGTCATTAGTGAACACAATACATCTTCAGAAAAGCCAGGATTTCAATTCGTTATCATCCAATAATAAAAACAATGTAATGAGTAACCACAGACATCACAGCCATCTGTTAATGTAAGTCAAATACCAGAACTCTAGAAATGGTTTGTATATGACCTACTTTGATAAAACATTTTAATCAACTTTTCAAAGAATTGTTTATTACTACTCTTTTCTTAATGGTTAGTATACTAGTATGCAAAAAAAATTTTAATGAATATGAAAAGATTACCAACTTATAAGTATTTTGCAATAAAGGAGAGATAATCAACTAAATCTTACTAACCCCGAGTGAAAAATTAAAACTTTTATGGGAAATAAAAATTTCAACTGTATGATAAAGTAAAAATCTGTATAGTTTTTTACATTTTTTACATACATCTGTAGTTTTTTCTTAAATGCATGAAAAAATCTGTATAGTATTTTGCATACATTTAAACATTCAGCTGTTACCTTGTGATAAAGAATTGTATATTGAATGTTTTATTGTTTCAGTTAGTTAAGAATAATAATATAAGAAAGCAGAAAAAATAAATTGCAAGATTGTAAATATTGTACATGAATGATAAGGAAATATGAATTTTAATAACTAATAATAAAAATTGAGATTGGTTGATATAATTAAACAGTGTGAGAAAAAAGTATTCAGCACAAAAGCTGGATGGAGGTAATCTTCTAAAGAAATAACAATATAAATTTTACTTGTTTTACTCTTATCTTCCAATACAAAATATTACTAAAATTCACAAAACAAGTAAAAACTTAGTAAAGACTACATCAGTAGTGAATTCAAAATAATGGTGTCATATGAAAAATAATTTTGATCTCTAGCTCCAGGAAATACATCAGGAAACAGTCAGTCAATAATTTGTAGATAAGGGACTGGTTAATTCAAATGAGCCAAAAAGATAAGAAACATTTTATAATAGATGAATTATAATAAAGAATAATATAAGAATATCAACTGAATAACTTGAGAACTCAAATTTAAGGCATCTAGCTAAAACTAGCTAAAATAACGACTAGGATAATCACATCAGGGAATTTATTTATTTAAAAATAAAATGCATTAAAATGGCTAAAAAAATACATCAAAATGATATTTGGGAAGCACATGCTACCTTTTCTCACTTGATTGACAGAGACATCAAGTCTATGAACCCATGTGGGTCATAATGAAGGGTGTGAAAAATAATGTTCCTTGTAATTTAGAATGCTACTTTGTAATTTAGAAGAAAGGACCAAGAAGATCCTCAGCCTTGACCAGGACTCCAAGAGGTATTATTTCACTTGGGGAGCATTGCAATCATAATATATTTTAAGTGCCCTAGTCAGTATTAACAAACACGGCAGATCTTTGGTTAAATTGGAATTCAAATTCACTACCTTCTGAAAACAAAAGTGAATGCCCTAACCAAATGAGCCACAGTGACCCTTGATTATAAAAAATCATGATTCTCAGCATTCATAATTTCAAGACCTTATGCAGCAAAATTGATAACTGAGTTGAAATAAGCTATAAAAATGTACAGGATAACAATAATGTATTACAGGTAAAATAAATTTTTAGAAGATAATTTAAAACATGATTATGTTACTAACATTAATTGTTTTTATGTATAATAATATATCTATCCGAATTAGCCTTCCTATTGCAATATCCAAATTTCATCCACAAAACTTCTGATCATGTATTACTAGCACATGTCGCTGAATTAAAATTCACAGTTTAAGGCTTTATCCTATATTTTACAAGACTTACACAAGAAAAAATCAAATCACATGAAAATTCTTGTAATAAAAATTAATTTTTTAAAAATGAGACCATTAATAATCTTTAGTTTCTATACCATTAAAAGTAAGGAAAATTTCAAACAACTAGGCTATTAAATGTATGGAAACAATTAATTCTGCTATATTTTAGTTTGTTAACAAGTAATGAATAAATATGAAAATTTACATTTAATTTCATAATACTCTATAGCAGTGATTCTCAACCACTGTGCAACCAAATTTTAGAAATTTATATAAACATTTTAAATATTTTCTTTTTATGTGTAAAGTTTGTTTAAAGTACACTGTACAAATAAACTTGTTTTTACATTTAAATACCATATTTTTTTACAGTTAAAAATTGTTTTAAATCTTCGATAACTGTGACCTTTCATAAAATGGAAAATTTCCCCCACATGAAGAAATTTCAAGTGTTCTCAGAATTTACAATTACAATTTTAAACATCATATTTGTGTGTATTTGAATTTTTAGTATTAACCAACATAAAAATGAAATAAAGATCAAGACTTAAATCTAGAAGACAATATGAAAGAAACATTGTAATTTTTATGACCAAATATAAATAAAATTATCAAAAACATCAAGTTCAAATTTCTCATTGAACCCTTATTATTATTATATTGTAATAAATCCTTTAACAAGTGTACTGTTTTTGTATCATTTTATTTTACATTCAAAATTATTAACCTGAACTTTTTCACACATTGAATTATAAATAAGTAAACAACTTTTAAACTTATCTTAATTTTTATGCATGTGCTGCAAAATTTTGAAATCATTAAAAAAAAAAATAAATAAATAAAAAGTTTCTGATAAAAAAAAAAAAAGGATGAGAACCACTGTACTACAGAAACATTTTTTTTTTTTTAGGAAAAAAAATGTAAAATCTTAATTAAATACACAACATCAATGAAATTTTAAATAGTAAGCAAAGTAACAATGAAGCAATCTCTAAAAAAGTATAATTGGAACACTTGCCAGCTTCAATTTTGGCTAGAATGGTTTTGGAACATTTCAAAAATGCTTCCTCCACATTTTCTCCTGAAAGAGCACTGGTTTCTAAGAACATCAATTCTGAAAATATATTTGTACATAAATAAGAATAATAATTTTATAATTAAGTTAACACAAAATATATTCAACATTGATAGTAATAACAAAATCTTTTCCTTCTATTTAAAAATGCAAAATATATTAATAAATTGAATAACAATTTAAAATAATACTTATTCAAAAAAATTACCATTTTCTTGAGCAAATCTACTTGCTTCTAGAAATGTTACCTCCCGATCTTCTTCTAAATCTTTTTTGTTTCCAACTAATAGAACTGCAATATTAGGGCTAGCTAGAGTACGGGCATCAGTAAGCCAGTTTGAAAGAGAATTATATGACTCACGACTAACAGAAAAAATAAATAAATATCATGT
>JAPDSC010040348.1:133986-168989 GCA_026290005.1 Latrodectus geometricus
ATATATATATATATATATATATATATATATATATATATATATATATACCCTCAAATATATGTTTTTCAGAGCATTTTTAAAAAATTAATTCAACTAAGGCAGGATTTGGAATTGATTATAAAGGATAATAATTTTTTAAGAGATTTATTCTTTTTATATATTAAAAGAGAGAAATGTTAAATATTTCACAATAGTAATTGGACAACAGAAATATTTTCCATAAAAATTATCAGCTGACATTTTTTATTTTTACTTTAAATTAATGACATCTTTTTTGCAATTACTTTTTAAAATATCTCTTTATAATATGAATGGTTCTTATTAAAGAGAAAGAAACATTTTGAATATTTATTATTTCATGCTGTGACAACTAAAATCTATTACATCAGTTAACATTTTTTAATGTAAAATTAAATATTTATGTAACGTTAATACTACCAATTAATAATCATAAAAAATCAGCATATTACAACAGCAAATCCTTAATAGAATGAATTTGGTCTGGATGTAAATGATTGTGATTTTAAAATAACTTCAATATGCATGGAAATTTCTGGAGTTTCAACAGCCTCTGTGCATCTCATGGGATTCATTAGTATTAATATTATGTCTTTTAAAAGTTAGCATAGAAAAGTTAAAACTGTAATTAGTTAGTTTAAAATTTAATTTCAAACATTTGAAATATTGAAATTCAATTTTTATTTAGTTTAAATTATTAACTAAATTTGGAAAAAAAACTAAATTCTTTATATTTGTAAGTTGCAAAGTGAATGATATGGGAAATAAAAATTCTATTTATATTATCTTAATTTGGAATACGAAAAAGCTTACTTTGTCTTAGAAAATAACTTACATATTGTGAAAAATACAGTAATAAATATTTTATACTGATTAACTTTAAGTAAATTATTATAATAAATGTTATTATTATGTAAAAAAATTTAATTCTGTAAATTTCCATAGTCCATACTATAAAAGTAATTTTATGAACTGTATAGGTCAGCTCAGCTAAGCCAATACTTATAAAGTTCTACATTAATATTATCTTGTCCGGCAGTTCTATATTTATTTAGATTCTTAATTTACTTTCTCGCCTCAAATAAAAATAGAGCATCATATTCTGGAGTTTGATTACTCTCAATAATGTCCAAAATGATAATTTATCAGTCTCCTCCCTTGGGAGATAACTTCCATACAGAAGATCTCTAAAGAATTCTCTCGTCTAAACACTTCAATTCGATTTCTTGTGAAATCTCCATTGCCCATTTTACAAGTAATAGATCCAGGAAAAGCAAGATAAAATATTAATTTTCTGGTAAAATTTTCTCAATTTCTTTTGAGATAATTTTTCGATCTCTTTACAATACATACTTTCTTAATACAAACCTTTTCGGATTTTTATAATTTTCTTCTGCTTCCCTAGTAAAATGTTTCTGAATAAGCTTTGCTTTTTTCTTCAATAATTTTAGTACAATTTCAATCCTACCGTAAATGGTGTTTGTTCCTTTTATTTTTAGCATATCCTTTGCACTATCTCTAATTATTTTTTTCAATCTACTTTCACAAAAAGTTTCCATTTTATACACTACTATTTATCAGGGAAATTTTTATGTTTCCCTTAGCTTGGAAATTCCAAAAAAGTGATAAGAGTCAACATTGAGCCCATGATAGCAGCAGATATCAAAACAGCAAAGGGCTGTTTTTAAATTGTTGTAATATCTAGGATGGTATGAGATGAGTGAATGTGGCAAAATATAGGACTTTGGTACATCTATAAACTGATTTTCATCTGTCACATTCGTGCAGAAAATGTTTATGTACCAGTCATCATTAAGTTACAGACATGTAAGCATCTTGTCCCATCATCTACACTTATTCATGCTCTTTGTTCATTCTAATAGATTAGAAATTCCAACTGAGTGTTGCAACATCTAACACATTTAAGAATTATTAGCAACAGGAGTTATAATAAGAGGAAGTATTCTTTTGATTTTAAACACTTATTAGCCACCTAAATCATTAAACATGAACATTATTAGGCATAATGAGATACCTTGCAATGGTGTAATTGAGATAATATCTATCACCAAGTACTCTGATGAATTTTTGGATTGCACTACAGGAATCATGATGTGAATTGCATTGAAGATATTTATAGACATTAGTAGAGTCCCTGTCATAATGCCGCAGTATGTTTGCTCATTTGTAGGAGTTCTACATATTAGGTAGATAATTTTTACAGCAGATGAGAGCATACAAACTGTTTTAAATATTTCAAAAAATTAGGGCTGATTAAGAATCTAGGATTTATTAAAACTTGAACAATACTTATAATATAGGAAATTTCTTAAGCCCAATAATTAAAATCAATCTATTATTAAAGTTTTACAATCAAAGTTATGAATACACTTCAAAACTAAGTTTAATAATATGGTAAAATAACAAATTTATTAACAGAATAGTAATTCTAATAAGTAAAAGAAACATTACATTTGCTTTCAATGAACTGGTGTAGAAGACAAGATTTCCCTGTTCCAGCACTTCCAATAACAAGAAATTTAAAAAGGAAATCTGAAATGAAAAATAAAAAATATAAACGTTTTACTTTTAAGATATAAAACAGGTTTTTTAAATCATTTAATCAATAAATTCATAGTTATAATAAAAACAATCGTTTTATGTGACAATAAACTAATAGTCATAGTAATCAAACATAATAAAATTTAAAAAATAGTCATAATAGTGGCAATAAACATATACAAAAAATATATAGTGAGTTTATCATTGAAGTCATGAATTTCAACTGCTTTAATCTAATGCTCATTGTTAAGATTGCTTAAGTAAGATAGATGGGTAAGATAGATGGAAATCAAAAACAAACTGTGCATGTGAAATTTAAGATGAAATGATTGGGATATTTTTTTCAAATATAAAAAAGAGTAAAATCCCGAAATTCACTATAGTTTACTTTTATTAGCACTTGACTGATTTTTTTAAAAAGACAGAACTCTATTTAAATTAAAATAACTTGTGGAACAACAATTTATCACTTCATCTAATAAAAATCCATCGTGTTTCAAGAAAATTCAAATTATCTTCACCAATGATTTACTTCAAAATACACTGAAATCAAATCAATTAATTCACTTTGCATCAATGCAACAGTTTTATCTTTTAATGAAAATTACTGATTACGAAGACAGCAAATAACTATAAAGACATTATTTGGGCACTTTTTTAGATGATTTGGATGGAATATAGAGAAAAAATTTCACATTTTTTGTTTTAAATGTTCAATTTTAATGTCCTTGTGTATGTGTGAGTGTGTGTTTTCTTAACTATCACTCTACATTGAAATTCCTATGTTAATAATGCATTTTATTAAATAAAAAAAGGTATTTTGTTTTACTCCTCTTAAATGGATTTTTCAAATTCACAATGCATTATAGGTTGATATTTGAATAATGCAGATTTTAAAGAGTCCAAATGCACAAAAATCCACTGGTGAATCCACATCATCAGATTTAGCAAGAATATCAATAAAGAGTAAAGTTCTTATTTCATTCTAGTTTCCTTTCTTCCAGAAATACAATAGTGGATTTTGATATGTAGCTGCTTGTTTTGTCTTGATGCAGTTCAATAAATTTACCCACTGTCAATACACAGTGGGTAAAAATCTGAAATTTCATATATAAAGAATTCTTCAACTAGACCAATTTAATATATTTGCAACACAACTTCTAGTTGAAGGGCTTTCCCTTAGAATTAAAGAACACACCTTTTAAGTTTAAAAAAAAACTGCACTTTTCCTTTATATGAGTGTTTGGAAGTATTTTCTTAAGATTCTAGAGTAGGATAGTTTTATTCCCCTTATTTATATTATAATATTTCTTATAATAGATATCAAAAATCCATGTCTTTCCCAGTTTTCCAGAATTATTGAATAAGAATAATTTTCTTTGGAAAGAGCATAAATGTTTTCTTTCATCCATTGCATTTTTAAAGCTGATAGGCCCAAATTGCCTTTGCCATAATTCTTCAGCTTTGCTGTCATTTTAGCTAATAGTAAATGGAGCATTTTTTTAGTCACTGTACTTTCTTGCATATAATACACAGCGGCGTATTATCCGCGCAAGCTTTTTTTTTTTTCTAGTAAAAGGGAAAAAAGCGTCGCATAATCCGCAGAAGTTTTTTTTTTCCGGCGAATAGTTTTTATGTACTGTTGATAATAAGGGTGTCACATAAGAAAATGTGCAGTATGAATAAATATATAACAAACTGTGCAAAAAAAAAATTTTATTGTGAAAAAGATCTGTCTGGATCTACCTCATCACAAATTGCTATAAACTTGAGATGAAAGCACGAGATTGATCAAGAGTGATAATTTCGAGAAGATTCTAGTAAAACTTATCCAAAATTAGCTTCTAATAACTTTTAAAACAATAATAGATATATTTTAAAATATATTTATATTTGCTTCATTAATATTTAAATGAAAGAAATAGATTATTTACAAACTGCATATTTTATACATTTTTCTTCCATACTGCACGTGCTTTGTTTTTCACTTCACATTAGCAGGTTTGTGGCCATTTTTTCATATTTGCTTTTGCTATAGCTTTTAATTTAAAATCCACTGTGTGACTTAAAAATTTCCCTTCCATATGACGATATACAAATTTTAATAATTTTTAAACGAAACCGCCAAGACAAATTGAGAAATGACGTTAGTGAGATGAAACTGTAACATCTTTACGAGGAACCGAATTCATATTTGAACATAATTGGATAAAGCTGATTACAGCGTATATAACTCAAGTGTGTTTTGATACCACCTGTTATTTATTTTATGAAACATAAACAGTATTTCTTTCAAAACTTTCTTGTAAGATTTTCTGATGGAGAATGTTTTCCATCGGACAAGGAAATTCAGAACTTTTTTAACAAATAATCCACGGATTATATACAGGAAAATATGATAACTATACAGATGAAACTTGGTAAATACCTTCTTTAAATAAAGCTTTAAAAACAATTTTCCCCTCTTTTTTGACACCTCCACTACATTGTCAGCACCCTATACATAAAATCCTGTGAATATATAACTTTAAACCTGAAATAAGATATGTAAACGTGGTAACGTGGGAGCTTTTTCAATTCCTTTCAAAACTCCCCACACCTTCTTCATCATTACTTCAATGAACTTTATAACTAAAGCTCATGTCTTATAATTTTGATTAACTTAGTTATAGAATAGTCATGGCACAGATAATTTACCATCACAGAATCTAAAATTTGTTTCGAATTTTTTTCTTTCATATAAACTAACTTTTAGCTCATATTTTTTAAGAGAGAGTTTCAATTTTATTCATATTATAATTGAGAATAATAAATAAAAAGTTAAAAAAAAAATTATATTGATACAAACAAATGCTAGACTAGAAAGCATTTTTATGCACTCTATTCACTTAAGGTGGAAATAAAAATTTAAATAAAATGAAAAGTCTATAAGGTTTGGTTTGTTTGTGGTTCAATAATCATTTTATTGCACATGAGAGCTAATTAAACTGGGACTACAATTTAAAGTGGATTCCAAGTCACTGCAAAGATCGAAGCTTAAAAAACAAAGGTGGGATTCAAAATATGCACTGCTGAACCAAAGACAAAAGCATTAATTATTTCGTTATCAAATTGGCAAAAATTCATAAAAATGCATGGTATTTTCATATCAATTGCATATAACAATCAATTATTTCAGTATATACAGCAATTTGCAATATTGTGCTTAACTCCAAATATTTCATGAAACTAAATTCAAAGCAAGGTTTAAATAACTGATCTGTTTTACATATTCCTCAATAAGGATCAATAGTTACAAAACAATTCATTTTAGTTAGACAATATATCTGAAGAAAATTTATTTCATACTTTATTAGTACTTTGTTTTTATTGAATTATGTTTTTTTTTATTTCACCAGGAACTTTAAATGCTGGAAATTGTTGAAAGAATTAAACATTCTATTTTACATGTTATTAATTATCAATTATAAGAATTTCCTTATAAAACAGATATGATACAAATTCAAGAATGAGCAAGAGCAAAAAGAAAATTATCATGATTGATTAATATGAATTAAATCTGTGCATACTCAGATTTAACAAGTCAGATTTAACTCAGTTTTAAATCAAATTTTAAATTAATAAACAGCTAATTAATTAAAAATCATTGAACTTAATAACAGGTAACAACATATTTAAAACAGCATAGGTTACCATAAACTCTGAAATATTTGGTCACCAAATGCTGGAGTGTAACCACATTCCATCATCAACTGCAAGAACCCAAACATATTTCAAACTAAATATTTCTCCAAAAGTTGGAATACCCTCTAACTTATCACAAATGATGATATTTTGTGAATCAAAAAATTAGGTTCAGAATGAAAGATAAAAAAAAAAATTTTATTGGAGGGCAATTTGATTTAAATGCTCTATCACTATATATTAGGACTAATTCAAGTGTTTCCTAGAGATTTACGATAAGATATATGTGGCTATAGATATTTGGAAATAGAGAAAGAGTAGCCTTTGAAGTAAATGCATTTCTACATTTGCAAACTAAACACTTACTGGATAACAATTTCTATAAACAGATTTGGCTAGATTCTAAGTGCCTCTAGATGTATCAACTGAAACTTATCTGTAGATTACAGTACAAGACTGGATTCTTGCAATTTTATGACATAACATATGCATACACAAAATTTGTCTGGAGTTATTGTAACCCTTGAAGATTTTGCAGTGTTTATTTTAATTTTACCTTTAGCGTAGTCTTTTTAATCATAAAATTTCTAATTAAAATCCTAGTAGCCAGAATGAATTTGGTGTAACTTTTAATTTTTGCATCAAGTGCAACAGTTATCATGCCAACCTAAACTATGTCATTTCGCATAATATTCGATTTTCAAATCACAATAGCACTCAAACATGAACTTTACAATTTTGCATTGTTTTAAATTCTAAATATCAAATTTTTGAATGCTTCATTATAATTACTTACTACAGAAGTATTTAAATGTTAATAACTAGAAAGTAATTTGTTAAAGTTACATATTAAAAAACAAATATACATTAAATATTATGCAGTCTACAGAGGTAGACAACCCGGTAATAAAGGTAAATCTATTAAGTAAATAACATACATCTTATGAAAAATCAGATTTTAATTAACTGAGCAGTAGCACCTACTTTAAAAAAACATGGATGTAACACTATCTACCACAGAAAGAACAAGACAATAAAGCTAAATTTATAACATAAATAACATACATTTTTATAAAATCTCGGATTTCAAGTAACTGGACAGTAGCGCCCACCTTAAAAAACATTATAACACTATCTACCCCAGAGAGAGAGATGGGCAATAAAGCTAAATCAATAAAATAAATAAAACACATTTTTATAAAATAACTTGAGTTTTTAATCATATTAAATATACATTCATCAAAATTCGAATTTAAATCTTACAATTCATGGTGAATCTAAATATGTGTCAAATATTTTTACATAATGCTCAATAAATTATTACTCTGGTTACCAATTTTAATTGAAAAACCAGAGTAAAAATACCCACCATATCATCCCTTGCAAAATTAGAAAAGTGAAAAAATATATTACCCTTACCTTTCACTTCCTGCTAATATTAAAATTCAAATTATTCAATTTGATATGGACTTTCAAAACAGCATGTAACTTCAAACACATAAATTTCAATTCGATAAGCACTTTTTAAAATAAGGTATAACTTCAAACACTAAAATTTCAACTGTAAATGAAAAATGTTTCAAGGTATACTACAACTCCAAACAAATTACGGGCAAGCTCACATCAAGTTACGTCACAAAATTACAAGAATATATTCAGGTGTAGTAAACCATAGTTTAACACATTTATTGCTGAACTGGGCCTAGGACTTCGTTTTTATAAATTGGCTAATAAAAATATGATAGTTGGATGAAGAATCGCTTCTTAATGTAACAATAAATTCATTAAAATACATAAATAGTAATAAAATAATTTAAGTCTTCTGTTTTATTATTTAGATCAAATGATGTCCAATATATGACATTTGGATAACAAGCATAAGTAGAAAATAAATAATGCAATAATTAATATTCAGCCTTTAGTAATTTTTTAAAATAGTAATTTTTTTTTTTTCAATTTACCTGAAGATGAAAAATGTTCAAATTTAGCTGAATGAATGTGTTGTCAACCCAATTTAAATTATTTGTTATTGGATTAAAATGTTTTATTCTGCATAATAAATAAAAAAATTACATAAATACATATTTTGTTTGTAAAGTAATACAAAATGTGTTTATTTTTTATTCATTAAGCTAAGCAGAATTAAAAGTTTCACTCCAATAATAAGTAATTCATATCTGGTTGAACTCGTTCATACAGTTAAATTCAGACATTTTTTAAATGTAATTTTAAACAAAAATTAAAAATAAATAATAATTCATTTATAATAAATATTAATATGCAGCATACACAGGACTCCAAGCACATATCACTACAAAATTTGTACATATTATAAGTATTATCATTAACTTCATAACAAGCTGTTAACTAAGTTTACTGAAGTATTTTTATTTATTTACATGTATAAAAATCAAAAATTTCTATTTTTACATTTGTAAATAAATAAAAATACTTCAGTAAACAGCAACTAATAAGTTGCACAAGCTAACAAGTTTTAACTATATCTGTTATAAGGAAAAAAATAAATAATGGAGTTAAATTTACAAAAATTTTAAAAATTCCCCAATTCTAATATAAAATTAATATTTATATATTAATATAAAAATAATGAAAGCTAAGTAAAAAAAATTAATATTCAATTATTTAGCTGTAATAACACTTAAATATCATTATATAAAGTATCATAAAATCAATCATTATATAATACTTTAAGTACCTTATCAATTTCTCATTTAGATGAAAAAAAGTTAAAATACTTTTTTCAAATTCAATAAGAGATTTTTTATTTCTCTCCAGTTAATTTTTGCACACAAGACTGATTTAACCAAGACCTATTTTTCAAAATGGATACTAAATTACTATGAAATTTGTCTGGAGTAGAATTTAATTTCAAACTTTTGAAATTGAAACTCAGATTTGGTGGTTAGGCCAATTAGAATTTTATATAATTTTTCCATGAAATTCAGATTTCTTTTGTCAGTTTTCCAGTTTAATTCTTATAAATCTCTAGAATTATTTCATAAATATTCATCAGATTCAAATATAGCATTCAATTTAACTACCAATTCAATATTGTTTAAAATGAGCAGATATAATTAAAACTTGAAACATTTAAACATTTTTCTCAATTTTTATATAGTAAAGAAATTATTTAAAATATTATAAAATTTTTCTATAAATTTAATTAAAATGATTATAATGTGTGTTAATTATTTATAATTACAACATTAATACAAAAATATATAAGGCAACAATAATACTGAATTTTTTTTTTTTTTTTTTTTTTGACATTTGTAAATGCATCAACTGTAGTTTATAATATACTTAACGAAGCAATTCCTTCAGTATAATGATATACAAAATTCTGAAACATTTGATGAAGGAATAAATCTCTCTAAAGTACAATTAAGCTATGTTGAATATTTTATGAAAATTTCATACAGTAAAACAATAGTAAAGATTTGAATAATCTGCTTAATTGTTAATTATATTGTTTATTCACCACATAAATAATAAAGAAATGTATATATTTGCAATTGCATTTTATCAGCAGGTAAATAATAACAATATTAAACTAAAATAAAAAATTACATATTTAAAAACTGTATAATTGCAGCATAACCAAATTTTAATATCGTACTTAAACTATAAATGTATAAAATTATAATATATATATATATATATATATATATATATATATATATATATATATAAGAATTTTTCCCAAGTTTTTATTCAAATTTACTTTTTAATTAGGTTTTTTAAGATTTTAATTAATATTTAACACTTTCAAAACATTCACACATAAATGATTTAAAATACGCACTAAATCATTTGTTAATATTAATACATTTTTAAATATAACGCGTTTCGAATCATAAAATGGAAGGAAATTACCGTAAGTTTCAGACATCTTGATTAATTTACGTTGCTTAGCACCATAGATTATGATCAAATTTTATCATACAATAAGGAAAGAGAACGTCAGTCCGTAATACACATTACACACATAACAGCGTCAATAACAACATCAATAAAGAAAGTACTTTTGCATTCGAGTAAGATTTATTGCCAGTTTATTTATCAGAAATAAAATGTATAATTTATTAAATAAATCTTAAATTCAAACAAAGTATGACTAATATTAAGAGGTTATGTAGTAAAATTAAATTTATTTGTGCTCAAAATTTCAGGTGAATTATCTTTTCCTATATTTCAGGAAAAATATTTTATTAGATAAATTAATTACCTAATATAAATTACCATGATTTTACAAATCTCTGTATTTATTTTTGTACTGTAAAAAATAATTCCCTAACATCAATGAAATGTTAATCAAATAAAACTATTTATTTCATTGTAACAAGTTGTGCTCATATTAGGTGTGTTAATTAGTATGACGAACTGCTTAAACATTGTAGACGATAAAAGAGTAATATGATCCTAAAAAGGCCTGAGCTATTCAACTAATAATATTTATTACTACTTTAGAGAATATATAATATTATATTTAATATGAATTCATATATTACGTAATATATTGCAATTAACTTTAAGAGAATAAAAGGAAAATTCCATTTCTGATCTTTCAAATTTGGCAACAGTAAAAAAATGGCGGATTCCCTTGAAAATGAATCTGTCGCGGCTCTATTAAGGATGAAAAGTCAAGCAAGGCATATTCCTACCACTCCTTCACCATTACCTGCTCGGAGAGATTGTTCACCGAGAATCAGAAAACGAAATCGCTTGATATACAATGACCATGAAGATACTACATACACTTTGTCCAGGTCATCACCTAGAAAAACAATCCGGATCACTTCTCCTGTCCCTGCACCACCACCACCACAACAGCCTGTGCCTGACAAGCGAGTAGCTCAGAAAGTTGGATTAAAACTTCGGAATCTTCTTAAATTACCAAAAGCTCACAGATTCCTTTGTTGTGAATGGTTTTATTCCAACATTGATCAACCTCTTTTCAGAGATAGTGATTATTACAGCTGCTTGCAAGAAAATTTTCCAAATTTAAAAACTCGCAATATGACGCGAGTTGAATGGTGTAAAATCAGAAGGTTTCTTGGGAAACCTCGCAGATGTTCTCCTAGTTTTTTTGCTGAAGAAAGAAATTCCTTAGAATTAAAACGTAGTAAAATAAGACTACTGCAGCTACGTAAAAACGTGGATTTAGCTCATTTTAAAGATCTTCCATCAGAAATACCTTTGCCATTAGTGATTGGAACAAAAGCAACTGCTCGAGTTCGCAGTCCTCAAGATGGTCTCTTTTATGGCTCCATCGATGCAGTTGACACATCAAATTCAACATACCGGATAACATTTGATCGTCCTGGTTTGGGTACATTTTCTATACCAGATTTTGAAGTTCTTAGTAATGATCCTCCTGAGATGATGCCTATCAAAGCGTTTGCTCAAAAATCTAGACCAAAAAATGTGCTTTATGCTTCTTCTCGGTTTGTACCAATTTCTCCTTGGCCTCAAACTGAGAATGATTCTCTCATGGGAGAAACAACTTCTAAAGATGATGTTTCATTTGTTGAAGATGGTATGTTAGGTGGATTCCCTAAAAAATTTCTTGCCCTGTTGGTTAGACTCACCAAAATTCTTGCAGTCAAGAAAAAAAATTTAACTCTTCTAAAGACTATGCATACAGAAGCAGAAAGAAGTCTATCACGTGGTCAACCAATGACTTTTGAATTTCAAAAATCATATGCATCGTTGGTGTTAGAGTTTGAAAAACTTGATAAGGATCTATGTGAATATCTAAACAATGTCCACGTGTATTGCCAAGAAATTGCACCAGAGCAGGGACTTCAGCCAGTTTTACAACCCAGTACTATCAAAGAACAATGCTTGAAAGAAGCTCTTGACTATATTGAGCAAAAGGGAGAGCAAGAGGGATTTCCTGTTGTTAAAAATCAGAATATTTTGATGCTCATTGCACAATTATCCTCATTAATGTCACAACTTAAACATTTATCTACCAGTGAATATAATTCATTTGAGTTTAAATCCTTATCTGAAACATTAATGGAGATACAATCTAAATTAGGAAAGCAAAATGTCCCAATCTTCAAAAATGATGTTGAAATACATATCAATCATATACGAGATGGTATTAGCCAAATGGGAAGTTTACATGCATTTGCATCTCAAAATACATGATTTTAATACAAGAATTCTTCATTGCAATATGTATAAAATATTTAAAGGGGCGTTTTATGCTCTCGTGTTTTATATTTCTCATCGGAAAGATGTATTTTATCTTTGCTGTACATTATAATAAAATGGATATGAATATGTGTTGTAAAAGCAAACGACATGTAAAAATATTTATTATTTACATCATCATTTCATTTCTGTTTTATAACTTATGTTTAAAGTTTTTTAATATTTAACAAAATTAAAGATAAATATATGCTTAAATATTGATTTTTTCCGTAATTTAGCTAATATTATGAGAAAAAATGTTATCTAATATTATACCTTTGTTATTGCATGTTTTTTCTTGAATAAGTATTCCATTTTTCATAAAATGAGATATTTTATTCTTAAAGGTTTTTAATAATTCATGCTCTTTTTTGTTTTACGTAATGTTTATAAATTTCATATTTTTAAAAATATAAATATTTGTATTTATTAGTATGTTAAAATGTTTGTATATTTTTCCCTATTCAAAATATTTTTATTTATGTCAAAAATAAGGAAGTGATTCTGATAAAATTTGTAACAGTCTAATCACTCAAAAAAAAAAAAATGGCTTACATGCATTTTTTATTAATATTTAGTCAATTGATATTGCAGTTTTCTTGTTCTTAATAAATTATTTTCTATTACTACTAAGGGTTTAAAGTACTTTTCTTTAAGTTCTCTTTTAATCAACTTTAGTCTACAGAGAAAAATTGATAGATTGAAATTTAATCATAAATTTGTTATTTTCATCAAGTTTTTAATGTTATTATTCTTAATGTTCCTTTATTAATATGAATTCATTCATTTTATTTACACAGAGAATTCTTTTCTTTTTATGCATTTTAAGCTTTAAAAATTTTGTTTTTGCAGATTTGTTTTACTGAACTAACCTGAATGAAATTTGTATTTTTACAGAAACTATACATTTTCAAAATATGATTAAATGGTTATCATAATATGTTAATTCTGAATATATTGTCCTGAAAATAGATGTAGATAAAAGCATTATGTAATTTTACTTTCATTTAAAATAAGTTTTGAATATCAAAAAAAAAAAAAAAATGTCTTGTTTACTTCTAAAAATACAAAAATCAAAATTAGCTAATAACTTTTTAAATGTTCTGTGGCTCAAAATAGTGTACTAATTTTAAATTATTATTTATTTTCAAATGTTAAAATACCAAAATGTAAAAAAAGTTCTATATTATGAATATGTATTGTACTATACATACAGAAAATAATGTTAATGTCTTGTTTAAGATATATCCCAAACAATGACCATTAAATTGGAGCATTTCAATTCAATATAAAAATTTTTCGACATAAAGATTTCACATGTTTATTGCTTAAAAATTTGCTTTTGAAATATAAAATATTTCAAATACAACTGATTGATAGTGTTATTATTAACATATGACTGCAAAATAAATATGAAATGTCATGAATTAATAAAAATTGGAACTATATTTATTCATAGTTCCTAATTAGATTTTCTTATTTCTTGAGTTGGCATGTGTTATTACATTTCAAAGTTTATATTTCTTGAATGTATGGCTTTAGAAAGCCGGAGAAAATCAATTGCCTTTGAACTGATCAACATCACTTTTTTCTCTTGGTTTCATAATGTACTTTTCTAAATGTATTTAGCAGTAAATTTCTGTTTTATAATGAATCAAGCTTTCTTTTATATATATATATATATATAATAAGTTATAAGGATTGTGCTTTATTACCAGAAATACTTTGATCATGATCACTTGAACTACCAAATGAAGATTAACTTTTTCATTGGCTTTCAGTCTTTCCTATTATGTAACTTTATCATTGTTATGTTAAAAACGTCTTGTGATATGTATTTAAAATCCTTAAAGTGTCTTACATAATTTGTAATTACTTATTTTTCTTTTAGTTGTGTGTAATATTAAAAACAATAGCAGTTTTGTTGTTGACATACTGTTTTTTTTTTTTTTTTATGATATCTTGAATATTAACCACACTCTTGTCCAAATATTTCTTTAATGTATACCAGAAGTCTTAAAATTATTATTTAACTTCTAATTTTGAATTATAAATTATTTTTTGGTGAAAATGCGCTTAAGGTCCCCTCCTTGGCGCATTTTAAAAAACGGCGATGCCATGGCAAAAATTCTATCGCTATTTCAAAGTGAACCTTAATTAGCGACCAATAAAAAGGCTAAAACAAACAAGTAATTATTGAGCATGGGCGAGAAAGCACTTCAAATTCGGGAGTTAGCAAAGTAGGGGACCTAAACCACAAATTAACCTATTTTTTAATTCTTTCTTTATATATTTGATTAAATATATCTAATGAATATTATCATATTTGAGAAATATGTAACCTTTTAAATTATGTTATTTGAACTCTTCAATTTGTGTGTTTTAATCTATTGACACTTTTGCAAATTGAAAAATCACAGAGCTTGGAGTAATTAGTCTAGTTAAAATTCCTTTTTAAAGTAGATTTAGTATTAATAAAATTCTTGTGTCTTCGTACTTATGGTAAAATTGGCACTGCTGCAGTTAGCAATGGTATTGCATTTTTGTTGATTGAAGTAAAAAAAAACTGTACTGATAAATTTGTCCTGGCATTAACATGTTTACATAAGTATTCATGAAAGTTATTTCCATAGTTTTTAATTTATTATAATATTATAATTTTTTGCTTGCTTACAGTGATTGTCATATTTGAGAATTATGTAAGGTTTGAAATTGTGTTATTTGAATTAAATTTGTATGTTGTAATCAGTTTTAAAACAATTGTTAACTCTTAATTCTTCTTGTTATAAATATTTCTAATGCTTTCACATTATACTGGTGTGTCATTTTTATGTGTGTATCAAAACTACATTTTCAAATTGTAAGTTTGACACAGCAATGAAATAATTCTGTCAAATTAAAATTATCTTTATGTTTATAAGCTTTTTATATTATTAAATGGTTATTGGCTAAAGCTAATTGCTCTTTATCATAATGGAAGAATCTTTAATTAATCTGTATTTTTAGTCGGCTATTACATTTTTTTCAATCATTCTTGAGGTATTTTCATTCTTATATATAAAACTGTTCCCCCCCCCCTCCTCCCTTGTTTTTATGTAATACCAATAATAATTCTGCTTAGTCAATAGCATGGGTGCCACTTTTCTTCCTTTCTAAAATTTTTAAAGATGGAAATTTATCCACATGTGTCACTTAAAATATCTTACTTCAAAGTGATAGTGTAGAATTCTATAGCTTTATTTCAAAACAAAATTCTGAAGATCAAGAGTTAATGAAAACATCAAAGATCTGCTTAACCAAATTGACCTGAGTGCAACACAAGATTCATTTGTCAACCTTAACAATTTCTGTAAGCTCGCTCTGTTACAACATTTGATAAACAATTATCTGGAAGTACATTAAAATAGAGATTAAAAAAAAACATAAGTGTATTTAATTTTCTCTTTCATTATATGAAATTTAAATTGGTATTGATCTTAAATAAGAGACCATGTCAATTTGAAAACATAATTGTTAAATATTTTTTTGATGTTGCTATGAAAAATAAGTAATACAGAGAATAGCTAAGAAAATAATGTGGATGAGTTTGCATGTATGCACATTTGATATCAAAAAATTTAAATCTGAATTTTTTTTTCAATGCTTATAAAATCAAACATGTTGCAACATAAAAATATTATTTTTTAAACAGTGAATTTTTAAGATAATGGCTTTTTTATGATTATTGGAAAAGATTGAGTGAACAATAACTTTTTTATTAGACATTGATTGTTTGAAAAAATCACTGAGCTTCGAATGATTAGTGTACCCAAAATTTCTTTTTAAAGTTGATTTATTATTAATGAAATTCCTGTGTTGGTACCCCTCCAGTTAGCATTGGTAAAGCATTATTGTTGCTTGGAGTAAGAAAGTTTTATCAATAATATTGTCCTGACATTAACATGTTTACAGTCATATTTATAAAAAAAACTATTTCAATGGTTTTTAATTTATTATAATAGGTAATATATTTTTGCTTGCTAACAATGATTTTCACAAAAACATTTTACTTATTTGATTAAATATTTATTTTAAAATCGTTATTTTTTTAATATATATATAATTATAGTGAAAATTTTTTTAAAGAAATTCAAAATTACAACACTTTCATTTTCTAGTGTGTCATGTAAAAATCTGTTTTTGTATTTAATTTTAAGCTGAAAAGTAGTATAATTAAATTTTAAAAACAATATTTCTTATAAAATATTAAATCTATGAAATTAATTATTTTTTATTGCATTTGAAAAATTTACTTTTTAAATGAAATATTCACATTAAGGTCTATTTATAGTGAAATTCATATTATAGTTTAACAGAACTTTTAGGGAACATATTTTCCATAGGATTCATCACAGAGTTTGAAATTTGAAGGGTTTTTTTTTTTATATATATGCAATTATCAAATTAAATCATAACTTTTATACTTCTAAACTTAAAATAAGCATTTATATAAATTGAAATTTATTTCATAGATTTTACTAACATTTATAGTTTGTTTTGTTTTTGTGTGGTTTAGTGGTGCAAGGTCCAATACTAGACATTTCTGCACTGAACAATTAACATTTATTGATTAATTTATAATTTGACATTGCCTTAAAAGTAAATACTTCTTAACAGGCTGTGACAGAGAAAGTATAATTTATGTGCAAAACCACTCCTTCATTTATCTAAATAGACTCTTTCAGATGATGGTTTACAATCTGCATGGAAGTAAATGTTGATCTAAGTGCTATACTTACAGTGTATGGGATGTTATTTATAAATAACCATATATGCTTTTGAAAATAAAGTCACAAAGCTTGAAGTCCTACTTTTTCAAAAATTTAACTTTAAACTTGAAGTCGTTAATTTTAGAATTTCCCATATTTTTATCAAAGGTTTTAAAGAAGCATAATTATTTAAGGTTACAAGCTTTAGTATCCATTTTTATTAACTAATGCTTTAACGGCTTTCGACAAAATAGATTTTGATGGTTTAATTACCGCATTAAGGAATATCTGGATGAATACGATCTTTATAATTAATAAAATAAATTTTCGTCATAAGAATAAAGTTAATTTATTCAAGATATGACTTCAATAACTTTCTTTCGATTAGCATTACTCAATCTGTAATTCTAAAATTTTTTTTAATGTTTTCAAACAAATTGTAAATAATTATTTTTTTAGTTAAAGCTTTTTCTTTTAATAGATATTTTATGTATTTGTCTATAGTTTACTATTTCATATGTTTTTTCTTTATAGAAATTTTTAAATTTTTTTCGGTTTAATATTTCATTTTCAGAAACTTCTCATGCATTAATAAATTAATTTGTCTTTCAACTTTAACCTTGATAAATTACCTATATTGATTATTAAATGTCTCCATGATATACTTTAGCTTGTTTGTCTTACTTATCTTCTTGAGAGAAAGAGGGAGTCGGACAAATATTAAAAATTTATTGTATACAAGCCTGATTCATAAGATCGAAGTGTATAATTTTTATTCTTTAGCATCAGTCGGATGTGATTGGTACTCTGATTATTTACATTAGATTTCTACTATTGCTGGTGAGCTACCAGCTTAATGGTTATTGCTCTAGCTTTCACTTTAGTAATTCGTAGGTTTTACTTCTGTCTAGCACGAAGAATCTTGTCGTGGTATAGAGAGCCTAACTTAAACGGTATGTTTCGATCGACTCTCAAATACAAAAAATGATCGTAAAATGACAATTCAAGCTTCTGTTCAAATTTGACGTTTGTCTATGCTATTGCGCTTGTTGAATAACGAGCAGTATGTTGCCGTTATCTGTTTTCTGCATACATAAATGTCTAGGTGGTAGGTATTTAAAAACTTTTCCCTTTTTTTTTTTTCTTTTCTTATACAATGCTTGAATATGTTCCGTAATTTAATAAAACTCCATAAAGGAGTAAATACAAAAATTGTTCTTATGTCCAGCTATAGGTTACAGTTATTTGTTGCGGTGCATTCTATCTTAATAAAGATAAACTCATATGAAAGAAAGAACAGGTTGCAATGTACAAATGACTATCAGTCCATTTGGAAGACACTGAAACAAACATCTTAAGCACCGAATGAAAGAAAAAGTGTGCTGTGAATTTCTTATTCAGAAATCGTTTTATGTAGAAAGTTTTCTCAGAGTATTGTGTTAAGTCTGGAATAAGAAATGCTCACCAGCAAGTGTTGGGATTCAATAGAGTTAAGATCGTTTTCTATCGAGAGTATGTACTATGGTTCTTTCATAATTGCTATTCGCATTGGTCTAAATCCAATGTCATGTGAATATAGAGCCTATGAGTTGCTAAAAAGTCGAGATAAAATTCTCAAGAATTTTGAGGAAAAACTCAACCACTCGTATTTTGTTTGATAGGTTATTTTGCCTCGTATATATGAAACGAAATGGTTTAAACTACGTTAATGTGATGCAAAAACCGTCTGTTATTTTTCTTATACAAATGTTAATGTTTCATCATTATTTTCTTGAATAATAATTTTACAGTTATTCTAAATTGTTCATAATTTCTAATTTGGTTTGTTTTCATGACAAAGTATTTTCCTTAATTTATTAATAAGGAGAAATGTATTGCATTACTTAAAAACAAATTATTGAAAAATATATAAATAGTAATGTGTTCTTTACTGAAAATAGAGAGGTCTGGGTTCGAATCCCGGTTCGGGCATGGATGTACTTTCTCTCTCTCCTGTCTTTGTCCTTTCCTCGTATGAGTGTTGCCTACCCTATAAACGGGTATCTATGGCATATGTGTACTGAGGAAGTCTGATTCCACATCCAATTGTGGTTCAGTTGAAAAAGTGGAGCAGAGCACCCATACTGCCAGTCTGGCTGGACCTCGACAAAAAAAATTTTTTTTTAAATGACCAGGGGTGTACTTTAAACAGATAAAAAAGGCTGAAATACACAGATCGTAATCATACATATAAAAAAAGATATAAAATTTTACTTCGTAGAATAATCTATTAATGGAAATCAAGTCTATTAAAACATTTTTTATTGTTTCATTTTAAGTTTGGAAAATATATCTATAGAAATGTTAAATTTTTATATGAATTTTTTTTAAGAAATGTTACACTTTCTTATAAAAATTAAGTAAAATTTCTAAATTTGTTAAATTATTATTTTAAGAATAAGACGAACAAAATAAATTATCAAAACAAGCAAAATAAAATTATATCTTACTACATTGATTTTCGCTTCTGCCCATTTATGATGATGCTTTATATAACAAATAAAAAAAAAGACTTGAAATGAATTTCTGTCTATCTGGTGCTAAAAATTTATATTTAATGAAACGTTCACGGAAAATTCTTTTTGATTAACTACTATTGATAATGTTATAATTCGTTTTATTATTAAACTTTTACAATACAATTTATTATTAAAAAAGTTCTCATTATTCAGAAAGAGGAGACTGAAATATAATCACGAATAATTTAAAATATTCATTGTTCTTAATTAATAGCAACTAATAAAAGTTTAATTTTTAGAATTTATAAAATTTTAAGTTTTGAGCTTAAAAATTGCAAATAAAAATACTGCTTCACTTTTCGTATTAAAACATAAATAATAACCTGTCCCAATATTTAACAGTGTATTCGCTGATTCATCCCTCACGATAAGATACTATTAGTTTCAAGAGTTGGATGGTCTCAATGTGATAGGTCTCTTCGGTGTAGGAGGTCCAGAATGCGTTCTCAGCTACTTTTATGCAACAGGAAATCGTCGACATGTATTTATATTTGTTAAAATTTACTAAAAAACTATAATGATTCAAATTATTTTCAGATAAATTTGATGTCAAAGTTAACTCAGACTTCGAAGTCAACGAAAAATATTTTGATTTGCCAATTTAGTTTGATAATAAATCTTGTAAATATTAGGTAAATATTTTAATAACTTGAAAATTATTTTCTCAATATTTTCTGAAACTCTTATTGATATCTGCAAATGGGGTTAACTAAAACTACACAAAATGCGTGATTATAACGGGTTAATTAATGAACTAGTGGTAAAAATTTTCGCAATGAAACGTTCCAGTTCATGCCCAGTAACTATTTAACACTGGTAACAGGTGTTGTTTTTCTGCATACCATTCTATCGCTTGGGTATTAGAAAGTTTACCGTATTTTCTTCCTAGGGTCACAAATGCAGTCCATAAAATCCTCTCGGGAAACAAAAAAAAAGAGGAGGATGTTAAAAAGTTGAAAAACACTTTTTAACTGTTAGGTTAAATATCTTGAAATATGAAACTAATTAATATCTTAATATGAAAATTATAATTATGAAAGAATTATACTACATTATTAGATAAATGCGCATTGTATTTCTTTATTAATATTGGGTGAACACATCAACATATAAAATCTGAGCTGATATTCAGTTTGCTCAAGGTCATGTGAGGTTTGGCTTAAGATTTTCATGCTGCAAATGATTTTGAAAATTGTTTGCCTTAAATAGAAACAGAAAATATTTTAATTTTAATAAAAAAAAAATTTTCCACTCTGCCTACGTTATCACGAGGAGTTGGTAACTGAAATCTGTCATATGTGTGTGAGATTCAACACCCAACTCTGGCGTGAATGTTGTTGTGAATTGGAATCATTACTTCCAATGCAATTTTTGCTCATATTAGTCCTGATCTGCATACATATTACCTTCTAAAGTGCATTACACAATGCGTGAAAACAATAAACAATGCGTGAAAAAAATTAAAAGTTAATATAAATTAATTTTCAGTATAAACTAAATTTTTTATACAATAATGTTTGCTTTTTGTCATAGCGATATACATTAAATAAAGTTATCTCTTATGTCAATGGGAAATCATATAGCATCAATGTGAAATTTTAGGGAAATTTTTGTATAGAATAAATGTTTTCCAGTAATAGAAATAAAAACCTATTAAATTTGCAACCTATATTTGTAATATTTATCTGTTATGGTTGCTAATATTTATAATCAGAAAACTAACAAAAAATTCAAGCTACTAAGGCCCAGATAGCAAACAACGTCCATTGAGCATCCCTCGGACATCCATATTTGATCCTCCGACGTCTTGGATGTGATTTGGACGTCCCCTGGATGTTCTTTGAGAAAGTCCTCAGGACAGCCTTGTAAAGCTGTTCTAAGTATGTCTTTTTATGGATCTGGTTTGGACGATCTGTTGATAAACATCCTAAAAAGGTTGTTTTACATCCTTTTTTGGTTTTTCTAACAAATGATCTGAATGCGTTTTTTTATTTACTTATAAAATTAAAAATTCATATCAATTTGTTAATAAATGTAAATAATTTTGTGCTACATTGTATTTAGTAATTAAAATCAGAATATATTCTCATTTTAATTAGTAGAAATCATCTTATGTAAAATTTATGAATTTTTGTGCTATTAAAGATCCTGTCTTTTATTTCATCATAATTATAAACAAAGATATATGTAAAAACAAAAGAGTATGTTTGGCAAAACTTTATTTTTTTTGAATACGACATGAATTTAAAAGGGATTTTCAAGGGTTATACGACTGCTATGAAGACAGTACATATATTCTAAAGGTAAGTTATGTCAATACGTTAGATCAATACGAATTGATAAGTTTTAAAATAATTAACAGATTACAAAGTATAATAATATTTTTAAAATATGTTCATAATGTTTATTCAAATTTAATATATTGTATTTGCTTCCGCTACATTTTGTTTTCCAGGTAAGGAAAAAAAATCTTGGTAAAATTTTCTCTTGTTACAATTTAATTTATATTATGCAATTTTGATTGAAAATTACAAACATTCTTCAGTTTATTCTTCACCATTAAAAATATCATTTAATTAAAATAATTGAAGCGTTTATAAAAACAGTTGATTTTCTCGAAGAGCATTTAGGAAAAAGAATTATTTATGTATGCGATGTAAATTTTTTTATCTGTTATATTTATATATTATATTTATATTTTTATCTGTTATATTTTATATATATATATATATATATATATATAAGGATGCAAAGGCTTTAAATGCGATTTTATCAAACTCAAAAACTCTAACAAGTTAACGCTAAACCAACAAAGTTAGAGCGCACGCACGTTTATAAATTCGTAGTTAGTGCCGAAGTTCTAAATAAAAAGACTTGGCGTTAAATCGAGCGAAAGAAATTTGCTCCGTTCATTTAGACGCATGCGCAGAAAAGCTTACATTTAAAATCGGAAGTCTGCTTACGTCAAGAACCGGAAGTCTGCTTGGGGAGACGCACGGAATCGCTGGTGAGTTTTTACACATCGAACAACGTGAACGAAATTTTGAATAAGATTTAAATACTAAAATAATTCACTGAACTTGTTATAACTTTTCACAAGCAAAGAATTTTATTGAAGGTGAGTGTAAAAATGTTTGTTGTTTATACTTAAACTTTTTAAAACTTATATACTATTTATCATAATTGTTAAGCCTTACGTTACTGCTATCAAAAAGTAGATGATTGTAAACATATATTCCAATGTTATAATTCAATGGATATTTTAATTCGGCCATTATTAATATTATAAATGCTAAAGATTTTATTTTTAAATTGTTTTTTCGTGTTAAGAAGTTAATATTAAGGTGTAATGTAAAGTACTTGTATTGTTCTAATCTTATGTTTTGAAACTAAATATATGATTTCTTAATTTGTGTATAATTATTATACTGTATAATACATCAAGTCTTTTCAATAAATAAATAGCAATATTCAGGCTGGCTAATTTTATGTATTCTTCTCATTTTACAATTTATGAATTTAGAAATTTTTAGTTTAAAAATTTTACTTTAAAATGTTATGAAAGATCATTAGTTAATCACATAATCACATAGTAGCTCCAAAGTCATTATATTTTTTAAATTGTTTTGTTTTAATGTGTTGAATGTATTTATAGGGAATTACAGATCTAAAATTAAAACTGAATGTTAAATAATTCATTCCTGAATTTGAGTGTGTAAGTAGATTATTAATAGAAAAGTCATCTTACAAGTCATTATATTATTTAATCTTCATTTAGAAAGGAATATTTAATAACACAAATTTTATTTAATAATAAATTTTAAAGAAAAATGGATACATTTCTAACATGAAATTTTATTTTCTATAAATTTTGCATGATGATTTCACTAAATAAATTTTTGATTCAAAAAACAAATTTATATTCTCTTTAAATGAAAAAGATGCATCTCTAGTTAAGATTTTTCAGAAATTTTAAAGCAACTGCAGATTATAAAATTACGGCTGGAAAGGATTGAATTTTGGCCTAATTTTATATTTAATCAATTTGAAAGGTTATTTTTTTATCAGACTAATTTTAATATGTTTTAAAAAGTATTAAAAATTTAAAACTTGCTATTTCATTGTTGGGATTTGTTATGTCTATAAGTCCATGTGTTGTTTATTTTTTAACTATCAAATGAGAATCTAATGGTGATAAGAAAATTATTTTGCTTTATTTCTTTACAAGTGTTGAATTTTTTTAACAGTAGCTCTTTTAAACTAATATCTTTAAAATAAAATTTAAGTTGTTGAAATAATCATTAAACCTTAACATATAAAGTTACGTTTCTGATAATCTTGATATTTCTAGATTATCTTATAAAATATTAATTTCTTTTTTTAATAATAGATGCAGTCTGTTTTCATATGCCTCAAGTTACAAAAGCAGAGATGGCTAAGAGCATATCGAATTGGCTGCGGCATGCAAAAGAAAGGGCGGAGAAACAGAAAAAAATAATGATTGAGTGTGTAAATAATAATGATTTTAATAATAATAATGATTGTGAATAAAAATTGAGTGTGTATATAGAATTTTGTGAAATAAACAATCTAAAACCTATATTTTGTTCCAAATTATATTTCATTTAATTTCTTAAATTCATTTGATTTATACTTAAAACTGTGCTATTTTGAATCACTCTTTAAATGAAAAAAGAATTTTGAATATTTCAAAGAAAACAAAATATAATTATGGTGTTTGAAATGGAATTATGGTGTAATTATGGTGTAATAAATCATAATGATGCTGTTAAAATAGTCTCATGGAAACATTTCAGAAATTGGCTATTTTCTTATATGAGAAAAATAAAAATTAGATAATTATTAATTAGAACTTAATTTAATTGTGCCAATTGAAATTGTGGATTCTCTGTTATTTAAATGATTGTTGTAGATTAAATGAGTTAATTTTCATGTGCATTTGTGTGTGTGAATAAAATGTTTTGGTATATATATATATATACCAGTGTTTTATATATATATATATATTTATTTTTCTTTTTTGAAATTCAATCATTTAAAAAATTTTCCTGTGTTACAAACAAATGCAAATATTTTAATCTATATTACAACATATATGCTTATATTAAAATTGATATATTTGTATATATTTCTTCTATGAAATTTTAATCGCTTAGCAGTTCCCCCTGTTTCACATAAGCATAAATTCAAATATTTAAATCTATATTAATATATTTGCTAATATTGTAATGCATTTGCTTATATTAAAACCTGCATATTTCTCTTATATTTAAAAAAATGCTACATTGTTTAAAAGTATGATATACTTCTAAACAATGTAGCCTTTTTTTAGATATCTTTCATTTTAAAAATTTAGCCTTTAGATATACCCCAAAAGAATTCCTTTGTCAGAAGTATTAATATTTCCTTCGAATGAAATTTTCGGTTAATACCTTGACAATTTTATTGCATTTATTTTTTAGAACAGTAGTAATTTATATTCATAATAATGTTGCAAAAAAAATTAAAGAAAGGAAAAATAATTATTTTTCATTTCTTTATTTTTTTGCGAAATGGTATCAGTCACTACTTACAGAAAAAAATAACAGTGAAAAAAGCTTTATGAATAATAATGAAGTTATAAACAGAAATACACATAATTATTAGTAAATAAGGTATGTAAACTTTAATAACATACAAAAAGTTTACTGAATTATTGCAGAAAAAAATAACAGTGAAAAACTTAATGAATAATAATGATGTTATAAACAAAAATACACATAATTATATTAGTAAATAAAGTATGTAAACTTTAATAACATACAAAAAGTTTACTGAATTATTGCTTAAAAACAATGATAGTGCTCATTATTTAATATTAAAATTTAAAAACACGCTTAATATGGCTGTTATATGAATGTCCAAATATGTGCCAAATCATGTCCAATATGTGCCAGATTACGGCCAATATGTGCCAAATCACGTCCAATATGTGTCAGATCACGGCCAATATGTGCCAAATCACGTCCAATATGTGCCAAATCACGTCCGTCTCGAAGGGCTATGGGACGACCTACGTACGTGTTACTTCCGGACATTGGGACGTGCGGAGAATGTCCGTAAGACGTCGCTGGACCCCTATCGGACGTCCTCTTACGTCCACCTGGACGTAAGAGGACGTTCTCCGAACATCCTGAGGACCATCGTTTGCTATCTGGGGGTTTTCATCTATTTTCATTTTGTGTAAATAAGCCTTAAATAAAGTTTATGTTTTATAAATATCGAAAAACAGTTTATTGTTCTAATAATGCTGGGTATTATATAGTACACTGTGCTGGCCAAGTCAAATGCAACACCCTGAAGGAATCATGTAAATTAACATGAAATTTACAACATGTATTAGCGGACATGAGGTATGCAAATGATAAGAATTTCAGCACAGACTCACATCACGCGCACCTGTGGCGCCATTTCAAAGCGATATTTAAGGCTTGGAGATGTCGACGATTTTAATTTCGGCACTTGCGTTTTACTTGAAGTTTTTTTTTAAAAAAACGATTAATTATGCCTTGTAGAAAACATTTATTATTTTTTGATCAAGTATTCACGGATCAATAAGAAAGGAAGGATAGTGGCTTACGAGATTGGGGATTATCTTTCAGGGAAATTCGTAGTCGTGTTGGACAAAACCAAACAACTGTAATGGTGATATGTGTTCTTTGGATGCAAAAGGGTAAACGTGTTCGATCGCATCCACCTCAGTGCACCACTTCACGTGATGACAGGTAAATTGTGCGCACGGCAGTAACGGATCGCTCAGCTACATCAGGAATCATAGCATAGCACATTCTGTCTGTAACGAATCATCCAGTGTCTGCGCATATCATTCGACGCCGTTTACAGCAAAGTGGTCTGTCTGCAAGACTTCCCTTGCTTCATCAACTGTTGAAGCTTAATCACAGACGTCTCCACCGCTAATGGTGCGATAAAAGAAGGATGTGGATGGTAGAATGGAATGAAATCGTCTTTACTGAGAATCACACTTCTGTCTGTAAGACCACGATGATCGGATTCGATTCTGGAGACACCGTGAGGAGAGGATGCTAAACTGCTGCGTTAAGCACCTCTGGTCCTGCACCGGTTATTATGGTATGGGGTGGTATTGGATATCACTCTCGCACTCCTCTAGTACGCATTACTTTAAACAGCCAGTGCTACATCTCTAAGTTGTTAGAGCCAGTTGTTCTTTACCTTCAGGGTTTGCCAACAGCCATATTTCAACAGGATAGTGCGTGACCACAGGTGGCACGCAAATTGAATTGCATCTGTGGCCGGCTCTCTCTCCGGATCGTTCACTGATTTAAAACATGTAATCCATGGTTACTCAACGATTGACCCAGATTATATCCCCAGCTGCCACAACAGATCAATTTTCGAAAAATGCGGAAGTTTCTTGGTCTTCTGAACACCAAGAACACATCCAGTCTCTCTTTGAATCAATGCCGAGGCATGTGGCAACGATGATATCCAACAATGGCAGTTACAGGGGCTACTGATTTTGGTAGGAACCACAATTCACAAATGTTTATAAATTTAATCATTTGATACTTGGACAACATGTTATCTACAAAATAAATTTTGTTGTTATATCTTTTGTCTTTCTTGGTGTAGAAATTTGGGTGGCCAGCAGTTGTATTAAGTGGTAATTTGAACTCTTAATTCAGAAACACTAATGTTTGTAATTTCGTGAAAATCCCCTTCACGAGAATTTATATAATATACCAAAAGTATATCTAAAAATAGAATTCTGAGACTCGGAATAAAAATAAACGGACTTGTTTACAAACACTATCAAGACAAAGTTAGGAATGATTACCTAATCGGAACAAGATAATAGGTTATAAAAAATCCCGATATATAATCAAGATAATTCGCTTTAGAATGTATACAAAAACGACAGTTTGCAGCCAGATCTTAAAACTCTTGTTGTATCAGCAAATTCTGTGAGAAAATTCATTCAAATGTAAGGATCTTTATAACTTTAATAAAGGAAAAGCTCGTTAAAATAGTAAATATGGCAATGCGATTTTGAGTTTAGTAATAATAAAAAAATAAGATGTTTATTTATTTCCTCTCCAAGCACACACCAATATTTAGTAGACTGTAGAAGCCTGTTTGAGTATTACACTTTGGGTAAACATGTTTATTTCCCAATCAAATGTAAATTTTTATTCCGCAATGATTCCTCTATTAAAACTTAGGTAAAAAAATGATAACTAATATTCACGCCAGAAATTCAAGGGATCATTTATTATAAATAATATCAGTAAATCCGTTATAGGCACGGATTTTTTAAAACATTATACTCTACTAATTGATTTAAAATTTTCTATCTTTAATATATCTGTAAGATCCACATTTAATTTAATAAACAAAGGAGCAGCTGTTCGATACGCGAAAAGTGTTATCTTTAATACAAAAAATAATAAATTTCATGAAAATATAAAACAGTACAAAGAAATACTATGCCCTTGTTCTAGTAGCCTTAGGCATATAGACAATACAGAACATATCATCACGATTAACGGAGATAGATATTTCTTGCCCGACTTAGACGGTTAAATCCAGAACAATCATATTAAAAAAGATTTATATATATATATATATATATATAAATCTTACAATACTCTAGATAAAATACAGCATATCAAAGTCCATTGAATTAATAAAATACAATACAAACAAATATATATTTTTTTTCACAATCCAATCCAATTAGCGCAAAATCAACTAAAGGCAAATGTGTCCATACAGAAATCACTTGTAAGATTGAAATTATGCATTGCAATTTTTATAACAACAGAAGGGCCACCCAAGTATTGAAGTTCTTACAAGAATCCTGAAAACACGCTTACTTTTACGTTAAATATATTTTAACTTTAAATTTACGTTGTTGTTTAAAAAGTTGCTTTAACTTTTTAAACTTAACTCACAATTTTACAAATTTCTATTCGCAACTTTATCTTTATCCTAATTTAATAAATAGATTTTGCTGTATTGATTTTGTTTTTAATGATCTATTTTGTTGTTACCTTTTCTACTTTGGATTTCTGTGCATTGCTTTGATATACTGGTTACTTTTATTTGTTTGAAATAAATAATTTTGTGCATCTTTCCTTTAATACAGACACTCTTCATGAAAATTGCGCGAAGATTTTTAAGCAAAAGTCCTTCGTGCAGGTCAGAAAGGAGTGTTTTTAATTTGCATAGCAGATTATCTCCCTCCTTCCGAAGACGTCGTTTTATTTGTGTTATTGTCCTGCCCTTCAAACTGTATCTTATATATATATATATACATGAAGTGTCCCGCCAGTTCGTAAACGCTTAAAAATTAATGAAGAAATTAGAATATGTGAATGAGGTTTTGTAGCAAACTGACTCGAACACAAGGGGATTTCTTAAATTTATTATTCTTGTGAATTAATATATTCTTGTCAGTCTTGTCATATATATATATATATATATATATATATTTGACTGATATAAAAAAAACTATCCCGACATATGGGCCTCTAGCCCCTAACTATCATACAATTCACAGAAAGTGAAGGAAATCTTGTTTGTCATAAGGTATTTTGAGGTATGCGCTCAATGGAAGACAACAGTTATATTCTCTAACAGTTACAGTTACAATAAAAAAATTTCGAAAATATCAAATGGCAACACCAAGTATTTAGTATTGGAATGTGACCTCCATAGTGATAAACCATAAATAGATTTCGAACGGCAACTGTAGCATAAAAATCAGCGGCTTTAGATAGGTAAAAGTAAATAAACCAATAAAAACAGAAAAACAGCATAAAATATAGCATTTTATTGTGTTTCACAAATTTTCCACGTGACCTCATTCACACACGTGGAGACTTTGCATGCGACAGATGGGGAGTAGCACTGCAATATGTACCATGGCAATAGGAATCTCTTAAACGTAGTTCTGATGGCATCTTTCAAATCAGATGCAGTTTGCGGACGAAACTGAGACACTTTGGCTTTTAGATATTTCCACAACTAAAAATCCATTAGTGCAGATCAAGAGAATTCACTTTATCAGTTAACGAGAAATGTGCTTTATCTTTCCACAGAATGCATAAAGGCTTCTATCTTTATTGTTCTGGATAAGGAATTGATTCGCAAAATCCAGCCGTAATTGATATCTCCCACTTCTAGCTTCTGGACATACTGGTCTTGATCCGGAAATATTTTTAGAACAGAGCGCAGAATCTTGCAAGCACTTGAATTCGGCAGATTCAGAACACATAAAGCATAGCGTGCAATTGCGGTACGTACTGTGCTTATCTGTGTTGAACTTGTGCAACAGTTTTCACAGGATCGGAAGGTCAACCAGACCGAGTTTGATCACGTATGCAAGTAGTTTCTTCAAATTTATGAATAATATCCTGTAGATCTTTGACGTGCACCGTCCTCTCAGTAATGCATGATTTCTGCTGCAAACATGCAATATCTCTGCGTCATTTTATCCATTCAGATATTAAATATTTACTGTTTCCTTACATTTTTTCCCTTAATGTGGTATCTTGTTTGAAATGGAAGAAAGAAATATATCCGGCTCGCATTTCTCAGTTCCTTTTCCTGGCATAACGACGTCTGTCATGACTTTGTCAATTGTACGCGTAGTAGTTTCATTGTTATTCGATAATTTATTGAGATTGATTTATTTAGACAAATTTCTTATTTATATTTATTAAAATAAAATCAATGGAGTGGTCTTACATGTTTCGGAGCGAAAAAAAAAAAAGCTTAAAATGGTTCGAGAACTTAAATCTAAAAAGGCTAAAGGAAAGAGTTTTCTTTCTTGCACGAGCAAAAGAATCAGAAATCTCTTCTGTATCACAAATGTAGTCAATTTCACCCAATTTAAAAGGTATCAGTGATAAAGAGCCTCATGACCACGAAGAACAGAAATGTGCTACCGCAGATGAGACGCCCGAAAATAACATTCAACAATACCGATTAATGATCTCGCAGCCGATAATGAGCAACAAATTTGCATATTTTTTTTTTATTTAAAAATGAACTAATATTTAGTTTAAAAGATTTAGATATATCTCTTACGGACAAACTTAAGATAATTCAAGACTTAAGATATTAAGATTAAACAACTTAAGATAGTTCAAGAAAGCATTCTGTTATAAATCTCGCCTTAGAATTTTGTCATATTGTATTTGAAATTCAATGGTACTTCAAGTTAAGACTAAGAGTATTTTTAGTTTTAAGTTTAAATAGCTTTTTAAATTAATTAACCAAAATACCATAAACAAGTTATATGCTTAAAGATTATTCTAAAATTCTTTATATATATATATATATAATCTTCAAAGCATCAATACATCTGGTTCTGCCCCTTGTTTACTTCTCGGCAGTATAGTCTTCATAACATAAGTGCATCTGGATCTGCCTCTTATGTGTTATAATATTACAAATTCACTTTAGCAATACCAACCAAGAGATTGCCGAGAGATAAACAAGAAGCAGAACTAGATGCTTTTATGATCAGAAGACTATGCGACATGTATAAAGAAAAGCTTTTTAACCTATTCTCAAAATGCATTTAACTAGTCTATGTTATTTTTCGTTAATTAAGTCAAATTGCTAAAAAAAAAGGCTGAAAATTTTGGCTTTTTAGATGTACTGTATCCTTTTGAAGATGAACATAGAATCAATAAAATGGACAAAACGATATTCCGTCTGGTCGTTGAAGTTTATAGCTATTTTAGGTTCTAGACAATTTTCTTGTTATATATCTATATAATAAGCTGAAAAATTTAAATACCTCCAATTGTTTCTTCACTACTAAAGTATAAAATCCTTGTAGTTGGGTGTGTGTTATATATAAAAAAAATAATAATTAAGCAAATTAGTATATTATGTTATAATGAAAAAACAATGTTTAGCTAATTATTTACATGAATATAAGACCTATATATTCATAGATTCTACGTCCTATTCACCTATCGCAAGGAGGTAAAATCTGAGAAGATCCGAAGCACACACCCTGACAAACGACTAAGTAGAAAACAAGAACACGTGTACAGCTCAATGTTCACAGTGAATATAAGCTAATACAGGGTTTTTTCATTGAAGACCATTGTCCTATAACTAGGTCATACAGAGCCTAATTTAATTCAGAGTATGAAATTTATCAATTTAACTGTAACAACTGTTAGTGATATTATCACATCCTGGTGCTTTTTGATTTTTAGTTTTTTAATGATGATAATAACTTCTTCAAGTTCTGCAGGAGGTATTGAAACTGTTGGTTTGGTTTGAGTGATTTGATTGATGTTGTTAGTGAAGTTAAAGTTGACATTTTTATTTGGTTGAAATTGCTGGAATAAAGTATGAGCAAAGATTTCCAATTTTTCTTGATTGGAATATACTGGTTCTGTTGGTCCGATTATGCTATGGCTATTGGTTGTTTTTCTTTTTAGCTGTTTAGCTAAAGTCCAAATGCAGTTGTTTTCAGTACTTAATTTTCCTATTTTATCATTCCACTGTTCTGTTTTAAATTGGTGACAAAGGTTTTTAATTTGTTTATTTAATTTGTTAATTTCAACTTTGAGTCGCGGGTTCAATGTTCGGTGCAATTGCTTTCTGATGCGATTTCTTTCTTTAATGATAATTCTGATATTTTGTGGTAATTTTAAGTAATTTTCATGGTATTTAAATTTGTTGGTGGCCATATTTTTGCATCATTAATATCTTCATTAAATTTGTTTATTTCAATATTAATTTTATTTTGCACTTCTTGAAGGTTTGAGTCATTATTCAGATTTATACTGATATAAGGTTCACTGTTTCTATTGATGTTATCTTGAAGAATGTTATAGTAAAGTTGCCAGTTGGTTCTAGAAATAAAATTATTATTTTGTTTTTTCTTTAGTCCCAGACATCCCAGAACTGGGAAGTGGTTTGAAGATAGGTCATAGATTGTTTGAGCTGACAGAGGGAATTTGGTATTAGTTATGAAAATGTCCAAAGTATCTCCATGGTTTGAATGATGGAAGTGCGTGGGTTTAATTGGGGCTATTATTTTCAGATTATTTGCTTGTACAATATCATTTAGTATATTTCCATTTGAATTTGATTTATTGCAACCCCAAATAACATGCTTGCTATTAAAGTCGCCTCCAGCAATTGTGGGAATATTATTTGGCAGAATGTTCGTAATTTCTTGGTCATTAATTTGGTGAACTGGTCTATTGTAGTAACTGGTAATTTTGATATTTAAGCTATTTTCTAGGTTGAGTATAACAGAGGTTTCTTCAAATCCATCACCTATGTTATTGCTGTAAAGAGTAGAATTATAAGATTTTTTGATTATCACTGCCGTTCCTCCGCCTGCATGGTGTGTACGGTCAGTTCTGAAAATATTGAAGTTTGGAATTTTGATGCTAATGTTGGGTTTCAGATGTGTTTCCGAAATAAGTACAATGTCAATATTGTATTGATCCTAATTCACGTCTATGTCGGGCTGCGGTATTTATACCTGACTTGGTGGAAAAGTCTACCAGTTTCGCCAAGGTTCTGAAAGCTTCTAGGCTATTTCGCTAAATATTGGTCCTAGATCTTAGGAGATGGATGTTTCCAGAAGTATCTATTTCTCGCCAAGTCGCCAAAAATCTCACCATGTTGCCAAATTTCTCACTAAGTCGCCAAGTTTTTCGCCAAAACGTCACCAAGTCACCAAATTATTAGAAAAACAGCTTTTAACGTACAACACTTCTAAATACCGCAAATTTTGACCAAAATGTGAGTATTTCCGATCTGTCAGAGGTATTTTATGACAAATACAATTATTATTTTTAAATTTTTAACAATATTAAGAATAATCAATTTGTATAGGAATAAAATTGGACCAGTTATCATAGATCAAAATCTCACTTAATGTAAACGAGTGCGAACAAATACGATTATAAAGTTACCTAAAATCTGAGATGCTATCGAATATTTCGAAATTTATTTAAAAGAATGGATGTAGATACCAATATTACTGAATTTGAAAATAATGTATATAAGAACAAAAAATCTTCATGGCAGATGAAACTTCCTTTGTTCTTCATGTAAAACGAACTGGTTTTATATTCAAGAAATAGACTGTAAGGCAGTATGCAATCGTCTGAGGAAGCAAAAAACATTTGATTTATAGCAAAAAATATCTTCCGAATGGCAAAATATGGAGAATCAAGAAATAGTAAAGTAAAATTAAATACAACACACAAGAGCTTAAGGCAGTGTTTCTCAACCTTTTAGTATTCACGGTCCAATTTTCAATCATAATTTTCATTGCGCCCCCCTTCCCCACCGCATACAATAAAATATATACAATAATAATGTATTTTGAGTAATTTGTCGCTAAACCTACACTACAACCTTATTTTTAAACTTTACAAATTACCAAGAATACCGAAATTTATTGACATTTTGCAACACCGATCCTTAGCATTGAAAAAACAAGAATCCTATGCTTTTTTATTGCTCTTGCGTCCCGCCATGTCAGGCATTCTCACGGTTTCGCGAGAAGTTTCGATTTGTCTGGTCAGCAAAAAATTAAGCTAGGAGCGTGAGCAAATTTTTAAGCTGGCGTAAGCGAGCATTAGACGATAGACAAGCATCAACAAGTACACAGATGAGCGTGGTTCCGAAAATAAAATCAAGAAAATATTCTCAAGAATACTTAAATTTTGGTTTCATTAGTACTGGAGTAAATGAAGAAGAAAGGCTCCTGTGTATCATTTGCTCAAAAATGTTGGCGGCAGACAGTATTAAACCTAATAAACTTAAACGACATTTGGAAACACTTCATAGTGAGTACGTAAACAAACCCAGAGAATTCTTCGAATTAAAATTAAAATCATATGAAAAGCAAAAATCATTGTTTAAAAAAACTTTGTCTGTGAATGAAAAAGCTTTAATTGCCTCTTACAAAGTTTCATATAAAATAGCCAGATGTAAAAAGCCTCACACCATTGGTGAAGAGTTTATTTTGCCAGCCGCGATTGATATTGTAGAAATTATGTTTGGAGATAATTTTGCAAAACAAATGCAGTCTATACCTCTTTCAAATGATACTGTTGCCCGTCGAATTGCTGATATAGCTGAAGATGTAGAGTGTCAGCTTTTGTCGAAG